>JBBMKA010081422.1:1513-14359 GCA_037833695.1 Sechiopsis laciniata | reverse complement strand
GCAAAACTAGTTACTTTGAGTCAATGTTATTTTTTTTTTCTTTTTTCCTGTTCCTTTTGAATTCCGCAAAACGGGCTGTTAGGCTAGTGTTAGATGTTTTTTAACTTGTTCTGGATTTTAACTGTTATTTAACTGTTTTCCAAGGGTACCATGATTACTGTTGTTCTTAATAAAAAGCGTTCTTAAATGTGGTTGATCAACGATGGTTTTAAGCCAACTATTTTACGGTTACAAGTATTGAGTTAAAGGTTTAAGTGAAGACCTAGGTTAAGACCTTGGTTCGGGTCAGGTCTTTACAATATATGACCGATATTATTATACAATACATGATCTATGAATGTATACTAATACTGTTGAACTATTGTTCTCGTTGGCATTAGCTTATTATGCTATACACGATGCTACTTGAATTCTCTACTTTTTAAAAAAGAATTTTCCAAAATTTAATACCAAACTGACTTATATTATTAATATTATTTTAATCAAACGGCTTATTATTTATTTTTGAAACTATTTAAACGGCTCATAATAAAGTAATAAATGAAACCGACCATAAGAACGATGCGAATGTAGGCTTGACGGCTGCCGACAGCACGACGAAAAGCAAAGGTATTCAAACTTAACACAATACCTTATCTTATCCCTTTCTAATTTTAAGTTTTTTTTACAATACCTTATCTTATCCCTTTCTAATTTTAAGTTTTTTTTTTACTTCAACTCTAAACTTTCACTACAATCAAATATTCGCTTTAATTACAACTTAATCTTCCAACTTTGACAATTATATTTTCAAGTTTTAAAAACATTCAACCATGTTGATGTATTTTTTTCAGTTTTAATATGTCTTCGTTATTACTTATTAACACCCTTGTTTTCTAATTTGAGCATGACTCAATGTATTGTTATTTACAATATTTCAAAAGATATATATTTTTCTTAATTAGCAATGATATGATTGAACTAACAAGTAATAATTTGATATGATATGATAGAGAGACATATGTTGATTTGATATGATATGATACAAAGAATTAAGTTAAAGTCATTTATTTAGTTGGAATATTTAGTTGCACCTCATATCGAATCAAATCAAATTTTAAGTAATTGCGTAAACAATAATAATTTATGAAAAGCTAAAAGGCTCGATGAGACAAATGATCTTTTTTATTTATTATATATATATATATAAGTTTATAGTTATAGGTTGGATAGGTGCAACATCAAAGCCCAAGGACTAATTTTGTTATGTAAACAAAATAATTATAAAATAAAGAGGTGTCAATAAACTTGTGTACTCTTCTAAATTTCTACAAGAAGTTGATTATCACCGTATATTGATCGATAGAAGTTATTGACTGGCAGAAAATGATAACTTCTAATACAAAAACCTTATAAGTGGAAGTAATATTTTATAACATTTTTTGTTATAATCGAGGAATCGTAGTTTCACTCCACTCCATATTTGGATTTAGAACCGTCCGATCCAAAAAATAATAAATTTTTTTACAATAAAGTTCATTCGTGGGATTGGAATCTATGACTTTAAAGAAAGTACCTGAATTATTTTATAAAATAAATTAAAAACCCACCTATAATATATATATATATATATTGAAAATATAATATGGTTTATTAATCCGAACCAAAAATCCCTCCATTTTTGGTAGATTGGCTATAGTGGTACAATTTGAAAACACGAGGGTAGCAAAAGGATATTTTATCCAAAAAATTGAAGTTTTTTTCGAAATTTTTTTTAAGGCATTCAAATATTTTAATGATCAACCCAATTAATTTTGAAGGAAATTTGTTCAAAGTTTCCAAGAATGTAATGTGAAAAATCTAATTAAGAGTGAGCACATGGAGAGTTTTCATTCAAGACAAATTTCATTTATTAATTGGGACCTTGAACCACTTGAGCCACGTTGGAAAGATTCATTTTTATCTAAATTATTTAGTTCTATCATTTCATATACTCATTTTTTTCTTAAAAAAAAAAAAAGAAAGAAAGGAAAAAATATCTTTACGGACGATTCCCTAAAAAATCTATAAAAGTTTAAAACTTATGACATGGTTAAATATACGGAAATTATTGGGTGCAATTTTATTTTTAGAGAATTTTTAAAATAATTCATTTATAGTACATTAATTTCTATCACTTAACTAGAACTCAATTTGGATTTCTATCACTAATAGAAAATTCAAGCAGTGATAGAATGAAGTTATCATTGACTAAATTTTATCATTTATAGAATTTGATCAGTGATAAAACTCAATTTTATTTTTCTACTACAAATGAATTAATTTTGATTTTGTACTATAGATGGAAATGGTTTGCCTTTTTTTATTATACATGTAAAATCCTCTTTTATTTATTTTTTTAAACAACAATTGAGAATGGAAGGAATACTGCTCAACTATTACTCTTATGATATTGTTAGCCGAAATTATTTTAATAGCTATGTATGTTTACATGTAAACAAAAATGAAGAAAGAACTTTTGATCTCATTACAATTATTAAAAGCTTCATTGTTATTTAGTCAAGAAACTAGAAAAAAATAAAAATGTCATGTGAATCAAATTTATCACTATGTCCTAAAAAAATAAAATCATATTTGGTCCAACTATATTGTTAGGCGTCAACGAGAATAGGGAGATTATGAATTTGAATTTATATTTGACTTTTTATATATACATATATATTAAAAAATATATCAAACATGAATAAAAGGTTAATATCACTTTTTTTATATTGGTGATTGTCGAAACAGCATGGGCGCACTCTGACTAATGTCACGGGATATACCGTCTGACTCCACAACATTTAGATTTCAAGAAAATTAGTAAAAAATTAATTCTGAACTAAATAACTACCATAAATTGAATATGACTCAACAAAAGTTAATACTGTTTTTACCTAAAAATATAAAAGAAAATTTAAGATGCGAAAGCATTAGATAATTTTTCTTAAGAAAAATTATAAAAACATGACCCAAAAGTTTAATAAATACAAAGCATAAAGTATCAATAAAATACCGAAAAAGTTTCAATCTTTATACAACAAAATTTCCTCATTTAAAAAAAAAAAAAAATCATCATTTTAAACGACGGTTTTTATTTTTTGAAGTCTTTTAAACAATAGTTTTTTTTTTTTTTTTTTGAAGTCTTTTTCTTGCCCTTGCACCACTACTCCATTTGAGTCTTGGCTTCTAGATTTTCAAATTCAATTTGAGAGTTTAAGATTGAAATTTATGACATTTAGAAAATGGTTATTAAACTCAAAATTACTTGATAAGAGAAATGTATTAAGAAAAAATTATATTGTACTTTTTATAATATTAATGTTAGTAAGAACTTAGGTTGTTTAGAAAAAAAAAATAATGATAAAAGAGTTGAAGTACCCAATTAGGAATTTTGCCATTATGATAGGAAGAAACTAAATATTAATGAATTGAAATAAAAGAGAATACAATATTGGTGTGACAGGTTTTCTTAGATGGACAAAAACAGTTCCTGTTAAATTGTTCATATATCCTATTCAAACCCCATGTGCCCAATTGAACCCAAACCCAATTAAAAACATCAATTCAATATTTTTTTTTTTAATTGTTGGGTCAAGATTTTATATTTTCAGATAAGTCACTTATTTATTCCACACACCACTTTGGATTTTCATATAGTAGAATGTTTAAATTTTATTTTGGTGTTGACTTGACACATTGAAAGTTTCTTTTAAAATTTGTAGTTATGAATCTATCCCCTGCTCACACACTTTCATATTTTTTTTCAATGATTCTTTTTCTTTTTAAAATTTTACTTTAATACCAACAAGAATAATAAATTCAATTAAACTATAATTAAATATTGCAAAATAAGCAATTATTAGACTATAAATGGTAAATTGTCGTTGAACTATAAAATTATTACAATATTCAAACTCAATTATCATAATAAATGTTTTAGTTTACAATTTAGTGGTGTATAATTTAGAGATGTTGATCAAAATAGAGGCATTCAAATGCCCTAATAAAAGGTGCGCGATAGGTACGATATTGAAAACAACATGTTTGGAGATTTTTATCTTGTCCACATTAAAAAGGTGAAATTTTTTTTAGCGCCTTAAAAAAAAAAGTGAGTTATTACCTCTATTACTAATTGATTTTAAGATTAAATTACATACTATCTAATATGATATTAGAGTTCATAAAACTTAAGTGAGTATTTAAATTTAGTATAAACAGATATAATTCAGGTTCAATTCAAGATTGGTGTATCAAAAAAAAACTCTATTTTGAAAATGGAGATATCCTCGCTCTATCTTGTTTTACAAGAGAAAAGTAAAGAGTCCTCACCACTTTTGATATTGTCCCATACCTTCATGACTTTACTTTTGATTTCATCCAAAAACTTCCATATCAACGCCAATAATTGTCCACTTATAGATCCATAATCTTCCACTCATCTAACTAATGTGAGATAGTTTGTTTGCATACTCAACCATTTCTCTTTTACTTTTAAGTTAACTTCAAAAAAAAAAAAAAAAAAAAAAACCTAATTTAACTTTCATTAGAGAATATGAGGTTCCACCTCAAAACCAATTAGCAATAAGAAGAGTAACTCATATCTCTTATAAATGGTTGTAGGACTCTCTCATTTTCCAATGTGAGACAATTATGAGATCCTAACATGTTCCCTCGAGATGATGCCTCTTTTGGGCTCACCAATCTTGAATCGGATTTCAATTTCATTTTTATTGGACCGATATACCTGTTTGAGCTTTATGGGCTCTCATACCATATTAGAGAATATGAGGTTCCACATCAAAATCAATTGGCAATGTGGAGAGTAACTCATATCTCTTATAAATGCTTGTAGGATTCCCCACTTTTCAATGTGAGACAATTATGAGATCCAAACAACTTTGAGATTTTTATTTAATTGAATTATTATTTTAACTTATCATTGACTTAGAATTTAAAATTTTATTTATAGATATAGAAATTAAAATAAATAAATAATAAGAATTAAGAAGTTGATTTATAAAGATATGAATTATTTCTATTTTTATTTAGTTGAATAGTATTTATAAATTGGAATTTAGATTAAAAAAAATTAGAATTTTAATTATATGATCAAATTAAAAAAAAAAAAAAAAATATTATTTTAGTTTTGTTATACTAATGCAATAATGAAAAAAAAAAAATTACTCGAATAAGAAAATTTGAATTTGTAAAAATGAATCATTTAAATTTTTTTATTTTCATTTAGTTAAAAAATTATCAAAATTTAGAAATAAGATTAGAAACTTCGGACACAAGAGAGTTAAATTTCGATTTTCCAACCTTAAAAAAAATATTAGAAATTTTAAAAAAAATAGAAATAAATACTTTTTCCAATTTTTTTGTAAATAATAAAAAAATTACTTAAATTTATATTCTTCATTTAGCTCAATGATTATAAAAACTTGGAGATTGAATTTGAAACTGTCATCTTACTCTACACCAATTTTTAAAAAGTTTTTTTTTTTTTTTGAAAATCGGGAAATCGAAGCTTCGCTCTCCTATACCCCGGGTATCACTGGTTCATCCCTAAACTGTGGCACTGGGATAATTTCTAAAAAGGTTTCAAAAAACTTTTCATTAAACTACCACTTTTAACCCTCAAATCCAACATGATATGGGGTTCGAAGGAGTAGCTCATATTTCTAATAAATATTTTGTTAGATTTTACTTTTTTAATGTGGGACAATTGTGACATCCTAACATGCCTCTTTAAAATGGTGTTTCTTTTGAGTTATCAATCTTAAATCGGTTCTCAATTCTATTTATTGGATTGAATACCCGTTTGAACTTATAAACTCTAATATCAGAATATGAGGTTCCACTTCAAAATTAATTGACAATGATAAGAGTAGCTCATATTTCTTATAAATATTTGTTGAATTCTCCACTTTTTTTTTTTTTTAATATGAGACAATTATGACATCCTAACAAATAACTCTAAAAATTTCTCATTTTCTTCCACTTTTCCAATCTTCTACAAATCCAAACCGAATTTTGAAGTGTGAATGTCATCTCAAATCAAATATCTATATGGGTAGTAACAAAACCCTAAAAAAGAATATAACTGCTTTCAAATAAATTAGAGTTAAATACTAATTTTAGGGATCGAACCCAGGACCATCGACAGCAAAAAAACCTATATAAACAAATTCTATAAATTGGGGTTTATTAGTAATAAACCATTTTTTATTCAATATAATTGGAATTAAATTATATAAAATGTTACTAGTGTTCCATGTTTTGATTGGTTATTAACAATAACCATTATTTTAAAAATAGTTTTGCACATTTTGTTATCTCGAGTTTTTTAGGGTGTTGTTATCTCGAATTAATGAATGAAATTTAAATTTTGAAAAAGATTGATAATTTTAGGAAAAATTATTAGAGATGTCACTGGTCATTAGCGGAATGCAGCATACCTTAAGTTGAGGTAAGCCGCGTGGGATCAGCAGCGTTTCACGTGCATGTAAATTGCACGTGACACGTGTGCGATACGCTAGATTGTTTGACTTTTTGACGGCTTGATCCTCTTAACCTTGACTTTTTTGATGTGGCACATGCCTCTTCCCTAGACCTGCACGTCTCAGATTCCTTCAACCTTAGCTTCCAAAATTATTATTATTATTATTATTATTTATTTTTTTTTTCATTTTCTCATTCGTAACTAGGGATGTCCACGAGGTGGGGCTGGAGAATGGCTTCTCCGTCCCCATCCCCGCCACCGAAATCATTTTCCGTTCCTGCGAATTCACTATTTTTTTTTCGCGGGGATTCCCTGTCGGGGAATTCACGGGGATCGGATTCCTCGCGGGGAATTTTTCCTGTTCAAAATTTTTTTTTTTTTTTTGAACTATAATTTTAAATAATCAAATTTTCCTAAAAAACATTTATAAGTTTTAATTATATTCTTACCTATCAAGAAAAAAATGTTCATTTGAATATATAATTTCACTAAAAAATATTTATTTTATCTAAAAAGTAAAGTAATTAAATGAGATAAAAAAAAGTTTAATAAAAAATTTTTAAAAAATGTAAACGGGGCGGGGATCGGGGATGGGGAATGCATTCCCCGTCCCCGTTATCCCCACAAAATGGACATCTCTATTCGTAACTGATTCTTTTATTTTTTTAATCTTTGATCCTATTTTTCTTAAACGTCGAACTTTACTTCGAAGTTAATTTCAAGTTCGGGCAACCCAATTTGAGAAAAATAACAATATTATAACCATTTTATTTTTTGTTTTTGAAATTTAAGTCTACAATAATTATTTTACCATGCATTTTTTTTTTATTTGGATATCTATATCCTATTAATATTTTTAGAAGTCAAACCAAAATTTAAAAACAAAAAAAGTAGCTTCCAAAAAATTATTTTTTGTTTTTGAAAAATAAGTTAAATTTTAAAAATAAAAAACAAAAAATCAAATGATTATCAGAAGGGACCATAATATTAAGTTAAATTACAAGTTTAACTTTCTAACGATTAAGTTTTATTATTTGAAAATATAGTAATTTTGTGTACTTTTAATTTTAGGTATAATAGATTTTTGATAAATTACCTTTTCACCAAAATTATTTGATTTAGTAGATATATAAATATGAATTTTGTCTAATGGATCTCTAAAATTTATATTTAATAATTTCAAAAAATGGAAGATTTCAAGATTAAATGCGTAATTTTAAAAGTTAAAAAATCTTACGAGATACAAGATTAAAGACTAAATTTGCAATGTAATCAACCATTTAAAAGTTTTGTTTTGCTAATAAAATAAAATAAGGGAGTGTGTCGCATGAATTAAAATGTACCGAAAGGCAAGTCTAATATACAATGTATATCAAATACACCTGAACCAAAAACATTTTATAAAAAATGGGTTCACATTGATCTTGAAGAGTTGTCTAATCTCAAATTAGTTTTGTCCAAAAAAAAAAACCCACAAATTTAGTATAGATTAAAGTTAATATATAAATATGTTAAAAATCGCAGACATTAAAGTAAATATCTAAATATGTTAAAAATCGTTAAAGTTGACTTAATTTATGGATAATTAACATATATCTTCCACCAACAAGTCACATTTTCAAATCTCTATATTATTCTTTTACTAAAAAAAACATACATTTTTCTATGGGAAGAATCAATGTATATCAATTTTATAAATATTAGAAGCTCCCTTCATTTTTTCATATGAATTACTTTTAAATATCCATTTGAATTTAATAGAATTTAATAGTATATTAGATAGTATAAAATTAAGTTTCATAGAAAAATTAATTGGCGATGAGTGAAATAAGCCACATAAAAATCCATTTAAATTTAATAGGTTTAGAATCTTCAAGAAACATTGAAAATTCAATTAAGCCACATAAACTCATTTTATGAAGAACTGTGTTCAACTAGGGTCATGTATTCCTATTTCATGCTTAACTTTATAGTATTTTGTTATGAAATCTGCAATCAACAAACAATAAAAATATTTATAAAAAATGCATAAAAGAAAGAATACAGAAATTTATGTGGTTTACTAACGTTATGTTAGCTAAACCCTTGACTAACTAATTGTAGAACATTAAACCGTTCAAAGCATATCTCAACATATTTTATAATTAAAAAAACTTTAGGAATGAGTCTTGAGTATTTTAATTCAAATCATGTTACTTCTTCCTCACATAAGCCTCTATAAATATAGCAACAGTTTTCATTACAAACATAACAAAAATAGATTCTATAGAGAGAGTTAAAGAGCTATGGAATCTCAAACCCTCAAATTCTTGCTCACCATTTTCTTCTTCATCATAATATCAACTACATTCACCACCTACGTCGTGGTAGCCTCTTCCTCTCCCGTTGTCCGGCCGACGAAACCACATATCAAAAAGGCTTGCAAAACGACGCCGTATCCACACATTTGTGAGACCTCTCTAACCTTATACGCCTCGAAAACCAAAAAAACACAACAAGAGCTTTGTAGGGCTGCTATTACTTCTTCTCTCAAAGCTGCACAAAATGCCACCTCCATAATATCTAAGCTCTCCCGTCAAAAAGGGTCTCCATATGAGGCCGAGGTCATCGGAGATTGCATCGACAACCTCAAAGACTCTGTCGACGAGCTCCGTAGATCTATTGCTGCAATCCAAAGCTTGAGTCGTGCTAATGACGTGGACTTTCAGGTTGTTATAATAGAAAAGTTATAATAACTTGTGTTTGGATACATATTATTATAACCGAGATTATTATTACTAAGACAAAGGTTATTGTAATTGAGATAATTTGAGATTATGGGTTAACCAATGACTGGTTATTATAATCGATGATTTAAACATGAGTTGAGTTATTATAACTTAATTTAACTCACTCTAAAATGAGATCCAATCACCCTTTAAAGTTCATAGGATTTCGTAAATTTAATCTCATATTCATATTTTAAACACCTTCACTTTTTTAAATTTACGATTTCTTAAAAGAAAATATAGAGATGACTTAAGTGAATTAAGCTCATGTTGACTTCTTACATAGTTTGAAAACAAAGTTCTAATATCAATATATTGTAAAAACAAATATTAATATTGGTACATATACTTTTTGAAAAAAAGTCAACGAAATCAATTTTTTTAGAAAAATATGTTTGAATTAACAAATAAGTATTTCAAACTCTTTAAACAAGTTAGATTAAGATTATGTTCACATTAGAACTAGTCCAACAACTTTATTACGATCGTGTTAAATTTAATCTTTTATTCATATTCTTAACACAGTTAAGTAGTATCAAGACGTGGATGAGCGCGGCAGAGACCAATGTTATGACTTGCACCGACGGGTTGAGCGGTGGAGCGGGCCGAAAGGTAAGTTCGAAGGTGAAGAAAGAGGTCAAGAATTGTACTGTAATTGTGGTAAGGCAGATCAGCAATGCATTGTCTCTCATCAACAAATTCAAGTACAAATCATGAGCTGATGAGCTTTTGAAGAACAATCCATGGGGACTGATTAAACTGAGTGTTGAACTTCCAAATGAGTTTACATGAATGATGATTTTTTCCTCTGTAGTTCCAGCTTGGATCTTGCTTTAAAAAGCTATTTAAAACTATAAAGTATGTTTCTTTTGTGTATTTTCATGTAATTTCTTTGGATACAATAGGATTTTGGTCTATGTCCTATAAAACTTAATCTTATTTCGCTGTATTTTTAAATTTTAAATTTTAATTGATGTATTTTTTTTTTATAAATTTATTTATTTTTGTTCAACAACAATTTGAGTAGAAATATTAGAATACACGATCTCTTATCCATGAACAATACATTTATATTAGTTGAACTATTATTCTCGTTAACTTGTTATAATTTTTTATCTCAACAAAAAAAATCCATAACATCAAAGGTTAATGGCAAAGTTTTTTTTTAGAAACCAATAAATGTGAGCCTTAAAAAGAAGAATGACAAATGTGACAAAGTTTTTCTTTTTCTTTTTCTTTTTTTTTTTTTTTTGAAACAAAACTCATATATTAACCAAAATCCAAACCAACACAATCCTTGTGAATAAGCGAAATAATATGCGAGGTGAGATTCCTCCACCAAAATAAGGGATCTAGACAAATGAGAGCAATTCAACAAAAACTATCATCGGCCAAACACAAATGGGCTAGCCTATAAGCCACCCTATTACACAATCTAGGACAAGTGTGACAAAATTTGTAATAGGACAAGTGTGACAAAGTTTATAATAATTAATGTGATAAAAAAGCATATCACATTCACAACAGTTAAGATAGATAGATCATGGTGGGCAGTTAATTATTTTCTCCCTAAACCATTGTCTAGAATATAGCTTATTATATTGAAATCTTCTGTGAAAAGAAAAGTGTAAAGTTATAAATTATCATCTAAAAAAAATAGAAGTCTAATTATATCTACTTACATTAAAACAAAAAATTGATGTACAGCTTTTTATCTATTTATGTCATTATGAATTATTCAATATCATAATTCAGACTCACATGCTGTGCTGTTTCGTGTTTATCCCTTTTGACATTTCAATTTATTATTTATTTCTAAAAATGTTATAAAAAAAAGATTTTTTTCTTAAATAGTTTGTTTTTTATTTACTATTTTTTTTCGTGCCTGTCGATTCCTTCAATCAAGGAAGGGAGGGCCCTCCTTTGCTGTTCTTCAGCTGGACTTATAAATTTTTTCTCTCCTTTTTCAAAGATAGAATCCATAACTAACTTAAAGAAAAACAAAATCCAATTTATTAATATGTTTGAAAATATGACATCAAACATATTGTCAAATTGCCCTATTATTATCTAGAAAATATTATAGTGTGTAGGGAATTTTTTTTTAAATGTTTGAACCTTTGAAGAGTTATTTTGAATAATTAAAAATTAAGAGTTGTAGTTAAAATTTTGTTTGAATGTGATTTTTTTTTATAGAAAAGTTAGAGTAAAAATCTTGTTTGGATGTAAATTTAAAATGAATAATTATTTTGAGTAGTTAAAAAAGGAATTAAAAATGAGTTATTTTGATTGATTAACAATGAATAATTAGAAATGAGAAGTTTAGAATTTAAGAATTATATTGAGTAGTTATAAAAGAATTATTATAAATGAATGGTTATAAATGAGGAATTATTTTTAATAGTAAAAATGAAGAGTTATTTTGAGTAGTTACAAAAACTCATTTGAATGTAATTTTTCAAAAAAAAATTAGTAAATCATCAATCTAAAGCTTCCTTAAATATGACAAACAAACATTCCTAGGTTTGAAATTTATGACAATATCAATAAAATACAGATACAATGCAATGTAGAAGATTATTCCTAAAGAGTTATATAAATATAATATATTCATAATATATTTAAATTAACTAATAAGTATTCAATCTTTTTGAAATAGTTAATCTTTTTTATTGTTCTTGTGGATGTTGAATCCATATGATCAAAATTGTAACACCTTACATAAAAAAAAAAGTATAGGATTAAATTAATCAAATAGTAAGATGACATGTGTAAGAATAGAATTATCCTTAATTCATTCAACATAGTCGGCTTTTTATGAGTGTGAATTCTAATAATTATATAATTTTGGTATAAATTATTTTTTAAAGGAATTTGGTAATAATTACTCAGCAAGAACTATTTCTTTAGATATAGACATGCACTAAAGTTGGGTAAAGAAAAGAAGTGTAAAAGCAAGACCTTCTTTATAATATAAAGTTTATAGTCTGAACTATAATGCTAGTGTTATAGGCACACATTACAATGCTAAGATTGTCACAAAAGAAAAAGATAAATATTGGTACAAATACAAAGGTGATGATATGATCATGATTGCACTACCATATACAAAGGATATCTCCCTCCATCCTCATCTTATATTTATGGTTCTTTTAGGAAGAATTAAGATATTATGGGTTTAACATATGGTAAACCTATACTAAGAATTTATGTATATACATTTTTTTTACAACTAAATATTGTAAAACTAAATATTTATCTAAGGTAGATAATTCATACATGCATAAGTTAAATAGTCGATCATGTTGGCTTCTTCACATCAACTTAGCTTCCATCTTGAGTTGATGTCTTATCTTTTCAAATTTGGAGTGTTTTTGAATTAAATGACAAATCTTTTGACACAAAAAACTCTCTTGACTTTCTCAAACAAATCTCAAAATTTCATTGAAATATCTTCGTTAGAAGTAATTAAGAAACAACCTCAAAATTAATGACTTCAATTAATTGATTGAAGATATATAGGTGGATTGTTAATCTCATCATCAATTGATTTTG
>JBBMKA010081411.1:0-14361 GCA_037833695.1 Sechiopsis laciniata | reverse complement strand
GTGGTATTATATATATATATATATATATATATATATATATATATATTTCTAATTGTATGAAGTAAATAATTGATTCCATAAAATTTGACTTAAGAATATTCAAAGAAGTTATAGTATATTGTCAACTTGTAAGGTTTTTTTTTTATCCAATCAGTTACTGTATTCATATTGTTTGTAACCTCCCATGTTTGATCTTTTAAAGAAGAGAAATTTACAAAATTAGTTAAATTAAAAAAAATAATTATAAATATAGTCACTTTAAAAAAAAATAAATATATTAATAATAATATTGTAGTAATAATATATAATATTGTATAAGTGATAAATAATATTGTGTATTAATGAGTATTGAAACGTATTAAGAATTATAGATACAAATATTTTAAAATTTGACTATATTTGTAGAGAAGCATATAGTGATAATCTATGTTTTAGTAAATTTACTTTATGTTATGTAATTATAATTCATAATTTATGGAGTTTAACTATTATATGTCATATGCCATGTCCGGCCATGATTGAAGAGTTTGTTATATCTCATGTCATGATGGAAAGAGTTTTTGAAATATTGTGCCATAAATTTTAAGGGATTTTAGGACCATTATGCATGTGTATGAGTCTTTTTGTCATGAATAAACATTTGAGAAGCTTGTAAGTTCATGCACATCTTTAGAGAGACCATGTTGGATATAACATGCATGAATAGAAATAGAGCCAAATGAACTTGCAATACATATCTATGAAGAGGCCCAAGATGTCTCAAATGAGGCCTAGTAAGCTAAACTATAGAGTGGCCCAAAGTACATGGGAAAGAGCATGAGGATGTCCCCAACCAAAGTCATAAATGATAGTTTTGAAATTTTCTTTAAAATATTAATATACCAATCAATATATATATCTTACCTCGTACAGTGTAGTGGAAGTAAGATTTAAATCTATGACCGAGCAATTACTTGGTAATACAATATCACTAGGGTGTGTTTAGAGCATCGATTATGTAATTGTAGACGAAGGGTTATGATAAACGGAGAGTTATGATAAACGGTGGTGGACAATAATAAACAGTATTGGAGGTACAAGTTATTATAAGAGGAATTATAATAAACGATGTTTAAGGTGCAGGTTATTGTAAGAAGAGTTATGAAATTGTTTTCACAATTTTTTTTTAGTTACTTAAATTTAAATTAAAAAATTTAACAAATAATAATAAATTATTCTATTGCACTTATATATTGATGTAGTTATGCATTAGAAATTAATTTTTTAAGTTAATATTGACCTCATGAAAATAAATTTCAACTTTAAGTTTTATTTTCTTTATCCTTCACAAATAGATTCTTTTTCCAAAATCTTAATGTTTAAGTAGTGAATCAATTTGAAATAAACAAAATATACTAATTAAAAAAAAAGATATACTAGTATAAAAAATAAAAAATAAAAATTATATATTATTAATTAAGACCAATTCATGAATTATTATTTCAAACAATCATCGTTAATTTTGTTAAAAAAACATCATAAAATTTTAAAAACAATCATGGAAAAATTTTTAGTCAATATTCATAAAAATATTTAATAAAAAATATAAAGTTTATATAAATTGACGCGTAGGTTTAAATAAACGAACAAGCAGATTTAGGTAACTATCGTTTATAATAAATGGTCGGGCAAACACGGGTTTGGTTATTATAATCAACCCAGCCGTTTACATAAACGGAGGCCCAAACCTACCCTAGAATTATAATTATGTTAACCTTTAAATGTATAGTAGTTACTCTCATGATACATTTTAATTTATTTTTTTATTGCATTTATAAATAAAACATTTTAATAAAAAAAAAAAAAAAATCTTTAATTTTGTTTCATCTAATTTTTATCATATTTATAGACAAAGTCTACCTTAACTTAGAAGCATTTCAACTATTTACCGGCACCAACCATTTTTATTATATATAGTTATCAGGGTAATGATAGAAAATACTTTATCTCAAAAAAAATGATAGAAAATACTTTTAATTTTTAGCTTCTTAGCTTTCTTAGAACACAAGGTAGCTTTCTTTTTCTTTTTTTTATTGTGCAACCTAGAAAATGTATACTATACCAATATCCACCCCCTCGATATTAGTTCAAGAGATTTTTAAAAAAAATAGATATACTCCACTACACAACTTATATACATATGTGGGTATTGCATAAATTGTTTATAAATAAAGAACAATAAAAATTTAAAATAATAATAATAATAATAATTTATGTGGCACCTGGTGCCACATATGTATATAAGTAAAATCTCCCTAAACATCAGATAAAATAGGAAAGTATTTTTGTAAAAAAACTTAAAATTCATTACTACAAAATACAAAAAAAAAAAATGCGAAGTCCCAATAGTAATTAAAAAAAGATAGAGCAAAATTAGAGTGTTAATAATCAAAAGAGATTTACAGACGAATAATACATGAAAGAAGCTTTAATCATATATTGATTAAAAAACAAAGCTTTAATCATATAAGTAGCAGTTCTCTGTACATTTTTAATCACTTATACACTCATTCTTCATCTTATACCCTTTTTTTTTTATTATTTTTATTATTTTTCTATCATGTATGATGTATGTAACAAGCAATAACTTATTCGATTGTTACATCACAACCAAAAAAAAAAAAGTTGCAGCTCAAAGATTGTGTTACATGTCGACATGTGAAAGTTTCCTGTCGGGTTTTCTTCTGGTCGGGTCGGACGGCGGAAACCGAATGAAAGACGACACGTCACCGCTCAAAACTAAATTGGGCAAAAGCTGAGCTGGAGGGTTGTCAGGGTTTTGATCGAAAGTAATGAAATTAGAAGAATTGTAATAACCGACAAGACCGGCGGTGGCGGCGGTGGTGGAGCTGCACTGTCGGGGCTGGGTTTGGTAAAATACTTTAGAGACAACTAATTCGCCGTCTTTCTCTTCCTCGTTGGTGCCGTGGTGGTATTGGTGCATGACCCAGTTGGTTTTTTCGGGTTTTCTTTGGCGCCCGTAGTTGGTGTACAAGACGAGGATTTTCTTGAATCCTTTGATGGCGCCGCCGACGAATACGGGTCGGGTTTTTCCGGTTTTGTGCCAGCGGGTTTCGTTTCCTTCCTCGTCGGTGTGGACTTTGCGGCGTTTTCTTGTTCCGGTCGTGTAAGCTTTTGATGGTCGGTGGAAAAAGTGCCGGATTTGCCCGTCTTTGCTCACTCCTGCCCATTTTAATTAATCACTCTTTCAATTTTTTACGATTTTTAAAATTCTTTAATTTACCCTAGCTTTTTTTAATTTGGGGCGTAGATTTTGGATTTTTTTTTTTTTTATTCAATAATATTTATGGATTAATTCAAACTCATAACTCATGATAATTAGATTACACAAAATTTCATTATAACTATATTTTTGTTAGCTTAGCTTAGTAGATTTTGCATTTAAAGGCCGTACTCTATACGTATTTACTTCCCCCTACTAATAATTAAATTTGGGAAACTGTTTTGAACAGTTTACGTAAATATTATACATTGTTTGCAGTTACGTTTATGATAATTAAAAAAAGAACACGGCCAAACAGTTGAGAAAGACTAAAAACAAAAACATGGTTATGCGTTTCTTTCAAAACAAGATCTTCTATTTCTAAATAGGAACATAGTTTCAATATGGTAGAGAGATTGAACACCTTGTAACTTCATTTCAATTAACTACACAATTCAAGTTTAAACGAGGTTGTAGATAAGAAATTAGTTTGAGGAGTTATTTTGAATAGTTATAAATGAATAGTTTGATATGAAAAGTTATTTTTAGTAATCAAAATGATGAATTTTGTTTTGAATAGTTACAAAAACTCGTTCAAATGTAATCTTTTGAAAATTAGTTAATAATCTTTCATAAATTCGACATACAAAAACTCAATCAAACTCCTCAAACATTTCAAACAAACTGATTTTCAAAATCAAATAAGTTTTTTTTTAATTAAAAAAATCAAATAATTCAAACCTCAAATCAAGGAATAAAAGAACATAACCCTTCAAACAAAAACAAAACTTTAGGGTAAATTTTTATTTTTTTAAAAAAAAAAAATTGCAATACCCTTCATATCTTTCATATAAACATTTCAAAAACAAATTTGACATGTTGGATGAAGGTTATATCGTATAGTTTTTTTTTTTTTTTTTTTAATAATTGTGCATTTTTGTTTTATAAAAAATAAATATGATATGACCATATGAAATTAAAAACCGATTGAAAAGAAGAACCTGGAAGTTTCTGGGGGTGAGTATAGCAAATCCCATTCTCCCCTTGAAGAGTAGGAATAAATTCATCAATAAGAGGATGAAGCTTTGGAACATCACACATTATTGACTTAGCCTCTAAATGCTCTAGAATTTCTTGGTCCGTTGGATCAAATTTCACTCCCGCTGGTAGCCCAGGCAAATCATGAATCCCACCCTTCATTTCCAAAATATTTAAACAAAATTATTCCTAATTCATAAAATTATTAATAATATAACAACAATTGTACTATAATATTACAATATAATACCTGGTCCTGTAACTCAATCTGATGGCCACAGGATGGGCATCGGACGGCTGGGGATTGCTTGAGAACGATCGACAAAGCGTTTTGAGAATTGGTTAATTCAATAGGAGCAGACGACTCGTCGTCCGACCCACTGCGCCAAGTCATGATATTTCTCTGCTTCCTTATTATTATTATTATTTTTAGTCGAAGCTCGCTCCAACGTAACAACAAAAACAACCATATAATTTGTGCACCCACAAAAAAAATAAAAGAAAACAAAAAAAAATTGCTTCCAAGCTCTGATCTTGTGCTGAGTTAGATTAGATCTAAAAAGAGGGAAAAGAAAAAATAATTTTAATTTCTAGAAATAGGAAAAAGGTTGCTTCCACGTCAAGTTTCTTGATAACATGTATATATGACACAATTAAACCAAAAAAAAAAAAATCAATATTTTTGTGTAAAAAAAGAGAAGAGTGGAGATGGAGCAAAATCCGATTCTTCACTTACTAAGTGGACGTTTCAGTTTCACCATCTTTTTTAGAAAAATTATATATATATATATATATTTTTTTTTTTTTTTTTTTTTTTTTTTTAAATGGTGGGGTTGTTTAGTTTTGGAGTGAGATTAAAGTTTTTTTTTTTTTAGTACAAGTTGGGAAAAGGATGATTACAAACATCGATTTCAGAGATCGAACCTGTAGAGTGGAAATGGATTAATACTAAATCAGATAACCAATCGCGCCACCAACCATTCGGTAGATTAAAGTTTTCTAAGATTGAATTTGAATATGCAAAAGGGTAAAATACGTATCTACCAAACAAACACTGCGAAAATAATATAAATTCAAATTCAAATAATATATATATATGATCTTACCTGTATGTATATATATATATTCCAAATTAATCTTTTCCTTTACGGCCACTTCTCTCTCTTCTGTCGATTTTGATCCCGAGCAGCTTTTAATTTTGTATTATTATTATTTTTTTTTTCCCGGTTGATGATCAGCTAAACACAGTATTTTTGGGGACGAAAAATGTATTAAATATAAGAATATTGGGATTTCGTGGAAGAGTTTATATTATTAATAAGATGCCTAAAATTAATGCCTTCGTGCTTAGCTTAAACTACACGAATTCGGCATATATATCTTATCTATTTGGGGTTTTGCTTTCTGTGGTCGATTACATTCTCCACCCAACTGTCATTCCTTTGAGAACCTTTTTTACACTTTTTTTTTTAATTTTATGGTTGGACAAAATAATTAAGGATTTTTTTTTTTTAATTTTTAAAAGGTGTCATCTTCTTTTTAATACCATAGTAGTCTGGAGACTTGACCTTGTGGGGTGATTAGATTTAAGGGCTGAGAGTGGCGATTAGAGGAGATTATTCAATCAATGTTTGTTTTTTGTACATAATAATTTTTCTCAATTTTTCTTTACGTCTCATTAAACATATTTAATTATATAAAACATTAAATCAAACTTTATTACAATGAAAATTAATACATAATTTTTTTTAAAAATTCTCTTAAACACCAATTCCCAAAAAAAAATTCAAACTTCTCGTTTCAAACACAGATCCTTAAGAAAAATTCTAGCATCACTCCTCCAAAACATCAATTTCCAAACAAATACTTAATCTTTCCAAATCACTCAATTTCGTCTCCACTTCCTCTTTTTCTCCTCTCTTCTCCCAAACTCCAAAATCCAATCACCCGAGTGACTTTTAATTTAAAAGGTATTATTTAACTCGTGAGGTTCACTAAATCTTCAATATTAAGTTTGTTCTTCTTTTTGTTTTTCAAGTTGGGGAGGGCGTTCAAAAGTTTAGATGGACGTATTATTATAATTATTTCTTTAACTAGTTAAATTATATTAAAATAAATGCAAGATAATTCAATTTGAATAATGTAGGTTGAGTAAATATTTTGATTTTGATTTTATCATTAATTAATTAAACCCTAGAAAACAGCTATCAACAAGCAATCGAAAATAGAAAAAACGAGAGAAAAGAAAACAACACAGAAATTTAGGTGATTCATTGTGTTAGCTAGTGCAGAGGCAAATACAGAAACACTTTATTAAGGAGTGGCGAAAAAAATGAACATCATAAGCAGGTAGGGTTTAATTCTAGTTTATATATGCATTCTCATTAAATCCTATTACAAATAAAACAGCAATACGAATGCGTTTACGAATGCGAAATAAATACAGAATGAGCTTACGAATGCGGATAGCGTTTACGAATCGGGGGCATTGCCCCAAACTCCCACTCACTGATTGGGCAGCGAGACTCATGACTAACTAATCGTAGAGTATTAAATCGTTCCAGGCATATTTCAACAAATTAATTAATTAATATTGATTTTGTTTTGTGAGAATTTGTTTGATAGGTGAGAAGTTTTTCATTCTTTATTGTAATTATAGCACTTTTTAATAATATTTCATCCATAGTACAATTTTGATTTTTTTTTTTTTTTTTTGTATATTTCACTTTTTTCTTTTACCCTCTCTTGATTTAAATTTGTTGCATTTGACTGAAAACTATATATAGTATTGAAGATTATATTGATTAAACACACTTTATGACACTCATTAAAGATTGTTTCCGACACTCATTAAAGATTGTTTGCGGCACTAATTAAACATTATTTATGCACTCATTAAAGATTATTTGTTGTACGGATTAAAATGATAAGTCATATGAGTTTTTTCATTTTTTATTAAGTCCACCATAATTTTCTACTGGTGCACGAATTTTTTCAAAAAAATTTATATTCATAAAACTTTTTTGGTTTTTTTATCATAAATGAAATTTTCTGTTTTTATTTTTTTTTTCTTTTTTTGTACTTTTCAAAAAAAAATTGTTTTTCATTTTTTGAAATTAACAGAATTATCGTGATTCAACAAATTTTAAAATATCTATTTTAACTCATGAACAAAAAAAATCTTTGGTTTTCCATTTCAAAAAACAAAAACAAAAACAAAAAAATCTTTGGTTTATTATTTTGTTATCTAACTATTAAATTATATATATGCATTTTTTTTCCAATAGTTGAGTGGTATCAATTTACTCTTGCAACCAAATGGGTCGGTGGCACAATTGATTATCTTGATTGGTATTATTCTATTTGAATTTCATGATCACAGATTCGAGTCTGAAAATCGGTTTTTAAAACATTTTGGTATCCACTTACTTGAATCTTTCTCATAATTTACTAATGTGAAACTCTCAATCATTTCAAAAAAAAAAAAACCAACAAAAAACTCAAAAAAATAAGATAAAAACTTACATCTAAACGAGTTTTTACTAATTTCTTCTCATTTTTATTTTTAAAAATAATTATTTCTAACCACTCATTTCTAACAACTCATTTTTAATCATTCATTTTCTAATTACTTAAAATAATTATTCATTTTAAATCTACATCCAAACAAGATGTTGATCATAATTTCTCTACATAAAAATTATATTCAAACGTGTTTTTAGCTACAATTTTTAATTTTTAACTCTTCAAAATAACTCTTAATATAATTTATCGTAAACAAACACTCAGGAAGAGTGTGGAAGTAAACTGAGATTTAAACGTTTTCCAAAATTACTTTCATATTACAAAACGGAATACTACAAAAATAATCTTAGATTAGAATGGTCGTCAAAAAAAACAAATCTTAGATTAGAATTGTTTGACCTGGTGAAAATTGAAACGCAGACTTGTTAAACAGTCAAATAAATGGAAGGAGAGGATGAAATTGCTAGTTTGGATTACCGTGGACTTGGCCGTATGTGAAAAGCTCTCTGCATCCGTGTACTTTCATCCGTCAACGTTTGTAATCTTCTTAAACAAGCCAATGCAATAAGGAGTTTAGGCTATTTGAAAAAACACAAAACAAAAAAAACAAGAAGTTTAAGGATGTTTGATAACTATTTTATTTTTAAATTTTGGTTTTTAAAATTTAAGTCTATAATAATTATTATATCATATATTTTTTCTATATAAATATCTATATCTTACCTATATTTATATAAATCAAATCAAAATTTTGAAAACAAAAAAAAATTTACTTCCAAAAATTTATTTTTATTTTTAAAATTTGGTTAACATTCACATCCTACTTAAGTTAGATAGAAAAAGTTCTATAGGAATAAAACTAAGTTTAAATTTTAAAAATAAAAAATAAAAAATATTGACATATAAATCCGTACAAAAGTATAATTTACATATATTTTTGTTTGTTAAAATACTATTTTGATTTCTAGACTTTCAAGTTTATTTCATTTTAATCTCTGATTTTAACTGTCCAATTTTAGTCCCTCGACTTTTATATTTGTTTAATTTTGGTCCCTAGATTTTTAAATGTTCAATTTTAATCTCTCGACTTTCCAAAATGTTTAAAAATAGTGCCTCACAATTAAAAAAAATTAACACCCTTAAATCAAATATCATTTCTTCTTTTCCTCCTACATTTTGAAGCTCTGCTTTTCTTCTTTTTTTTTTTTTTTTACATTTTTTCTGATGGTTTTGAATTCACCACTGTGGTCTACTCAATTTTGGAGAAATATTATAATAATAAACCATTAAAATAAATACACAGTCAACCAAACCAGTTCGAACAAGGTAAAACAACCTTGCTAAAGTTTGAAATATATGGATGAAAAAGAATGTATAGGTTACATCTTTTGGAAACTTCATTTTCTCCCTGTTAAGAAATGGGTATAGGTATGTTTGGAACAAATGAAAAAAAAAAATGAAAATGAAGAAAAACAGTGCTTCCAAATGCAAAGGAAAAGAAGGAAGAAGAAGAAAGTATATTTCATTTTCAAGGTGTTAAATTATTTTAACTAGAAGGGATTATTATTAAAAAATTTAAAAAGTCGAAGGACTAAAATTAGACATTTAAAAGTTTAGAAATTAAAATAAATAAATATGAAAGTTGGGAGACTAAAATTAAATAGTTAAAAATCAAGAAACCAAAATAAAACAAATTTGAAAGTCTAGAGAAGAAAATAATATTTTAACTATTTTTGTTAATAATATTTTAACTATTTTTGTTTTGGTTTACATAGAACATGTTGACTCTATCTCATAAAAAAAAAATGTATATGTTGACTTATTAACTTTCTTCTTTTGATTAGCGACTTGATCGAGTGTTTAGTGGTTGAACTCATGTTGACCGACACTTGCTGTTAGAAGTCCACTTCTGTGTGTACTCGCCTAATTGAACTGTAGTTAAGAGTTAACCAAGTGATTAGAATTTCTAATTGCGGTTAACTTCTTCTTTTTCATTTAGCTTCTAATATTTTAAATAGATAAAATCTGTAATTGTTGGCTGAGTTGATAATTTTGATATTGGGTCATTCAATTTTGTTTTTAGAATATCAACCTCTCCTCAATTTTTCTTCAACTCTTCCTCTAATATTTCATCGACTTTTCATCTTAATCTTATCAAATGTCACATAAAATATTTTAAATTTTTAACCATATAATATAAAATATAATATATTAAATTTATCAATTAGTTGAAATATATAATGATTAAATTAATATAAAATAAATACTTTTACAAATTCTCTTCTCCAAAACACCAATCTCCAAATAACTACTCCATATCTCCAAACCACTTCACTCCCTCTTTCTCTTCGCATTCCTCTCCTTTCTTCTTTTCAACTCCAAAATTCAATCACTAAGACCCTGTTTGATACCCATTTCGTTTGTTCTTTTTTGTTTTTTGTTTTTTATTTTTAGTTTTTTTACTGATCTTAGTTTTATATTTTTAAAAATTGAAAATCAAAAAAACATATTTGATAACTGTTTTTTTGTTGATATATTAAAGAAATAATGGCTCAACATTCCACTTTCCATTAACTTCATAGAGTACAATAAAAAGATCAAATCCCATAAAATCTACCATTCAAATCTACTACTAACTCAATCTACAGAATATCTAATAATATTTAAATGCCAAATATATTAACAATATTATATTTCCTAACACTCCTTGATAAGGAAAAATACTCTAATTATGCTAGAGAATTCTCCTTAACAGATGATGAAACAATCCAAGAAAGTTAAACAGATTTTACTTGGATAATGATCAATAATCTAGAAGATAGGAGAACTACGCTCCTAACTTCAAGATTTCGAACTCTCCACAACCTAATTGATCAAATTAGATTGAAAGTTCTAGACATGTATTCTAAACACAAGAATACAAAACAAGCATAATGCTTATACTCAAATATGAGATTTCATTCAACTTTAACTTCTCTACAACACATAAGCTTGACTAAATTGAAGGTTTTGTAACCATCCACAAGTAAAATAAAGCTTCCTTTGAGAAGTAGCTAGATGGAAAAATGTTGGTTCACGTTCTGATCCATATCACTCCTCCTCAAGTTGGAGAATGCAAATTAGAAATGCCCAACTTGTCGAGTAAGAATCTAAATGGTTGTTTTCCAAGCGCCTTTGTTAAAATATCAGTCAACTGGTGTTTAGTTGGAACATACTTAGTAGCAAGATTTCCAGATAACAACTCATTATAAACAAAGTGATAATCTACCTCAATATGCTTAGTACGATCATGAAATACAAGATTCTTTGCAATATGAAGAGCAGATTGACTATCACAAAATAATTTCATAGGTTGGGGATGCAAACACCAAGTAAAACTAGTAATGATTTCAACCATTTTAACTCACAAGTAGCAAAAGTCATTGCATAATACTCAGCTTCAGCAGACGAACGAGAAACGATTACATGTTTCTTAGTTTTCCACGATATAGGAGAAAAACCAAGAAAAACCACATATCCAGACAGCAAACGACGAGTCAATGGGCAAGCTGCCTAATCACTAGAACAAAAAGTAATCAAACTCATATTACTCTTAGATGGTAACAAAATACCTTGACCTGGAGTACCCTTCAAATAACGTAGTACTCGTATGGCCGCATCCCAATATTGAACCTGTGGAATACTAAAAAATTGTGCAAGAGTATGCACTGAATATCTCAGTTCATGACGATTGGAAAAGTGGAGAGTGCTCATTTATAGGATAGGTGGACTACTTCTCTCATAATCAATTGGTTTTGAGATGGATGTCCACACTATCTAATAAATCATACACTCAAGGCCCAAACGCTCCACCATTACACCGCCCCAAATGGGACTAAAACATTAGCTTATGATTAGAGTTGGTCCACATAACCATGATTAGAGCAGCCAAATATTTATCGCCCTACACTCAGAAGAAGAGTTTGGTTGATGAGATTAGAAAAACCGTCTTTTTGTCGAGCATAACCAACAATTCAAATTACTATCCTAAGCATCTTTGACTATGATGTTTTTGTAGACACACAGAGTAAAGAAACGGGGATAATGCTCAAACAACTTGTGCTTTTTCGCACATTTGTCAAACCAAAAACCAGTGTTGTATTAATTGTTAATCTAAATGTAACAAAGTCATTCATGAATTCATAATATTATATCAAGTGTTTTACCAACGAGAGTAAAGGTTTAGGGTATTTTGTACAACTTTATAATTAAGAAGTTATAAATTTAAAACTTATATTCTCCAATGTTGTTGAAGAAATTTTTTTATCAAGTGTTTTTTTTTTTTTACTTTGATTATAAAATGAATAAGAAGATTAATAAATGCGCAAAAATTAGATATATTAATAAAAATGCTATAAAGATTATGAAGTGTTTTTTTCATTAAAAATGAAAATAAAAAAGCATAAAACCATAACCAAATACACGTGATAAAATTCCATACTCTTGTCGTAATGTCTGTCATACAAATTATTTTTACTGCCGTATTATTAGTTCTTTTTTTAAAAAAATGAAGTGGAATGACATAAGATGATAAACAAAAATATAATTCAAAGTAACATCTTATATAACTTAATAAATACTACATTATCTATAATCTTGCTTAATTATTGTTGAATAAAAGAAAGGATATGAGAAGATAAAGAAAAAATAGGCAATTCAAATTTTGACAATTTCCAAAAAATAATTAAATTACCACATATGAATGGGTATAATTTATTGTTTGCAGAGTACTATATATATATATATATATTTTTTTTTTTTTTTTTTTTTTTTTTTTTTTTGAGGATGAAAATAGTACAATATATATTAAATTAGGTACAGTCCAAATTTAAAACTAAATTAAACAGGAACAAAAAAAAAAAAACTAAAAACTTACAATTTCCTTCTCAGTACGCAACGGAAGTGAACCATTAATTATTATTAAAATACAATGTCCAAAGGTAAATTATGATATTTATGTTTTTATTTTTCCTTTTAGAGTATAACTTTACAAAGGAAATTTAAACTTATGACAATGGTTATTGAGTGCAATGCTTCGAATAGTATAGTTACTTTTAAACTGGTAAAGAAAATTATCTCTTTTTTTTTAGTTCTATTATAATTGAAATGGAAAATTTAAATTGATAATCTTTTATGTTACTTTTGTGGAAAGTTTTTATTCCTTATAATGTATTTATATTTGGATAGTTAAAACAAATGTAGCTAGTTCGAGTAGAGGGAGATAATTCAGAAATTTTATTATTTTGAAAAAGTGGTGTCTCTTCTTTCTCTATCAGAGGAGTTATTGTGCCATTTATTAATGATAAATATGAAACATAACACAGAACAACATCGTTCAAAAAATCGCATATTCCGAGGTCCATAAAACAGAGTTTTTTCCTTCTTTTCTCAAGGTCGAAACAAAGCTGCCTGCCGCCCATAAATGATATATTTGAATTTATTATCTATTTTCTAAAAAACCAAACTTTTTTTTACTTTTAAGTTATTTTGAGTAATTAAAATTTTAGAATTAATATAATTTTAGGTAGAAGAATTAAATAAAAATTTGTTTGAGTGTAAATTTAAAATTAATAGTTATTTTGAACATTAAGAAAATAATTATTATAATTTAAAAATAAGTGGCTAAATGATGAATTATTTTGAGGAGTGAGAAATAAGTAATTTATAAATAATGAGTTATTTTGAGTAGTTATAAATGAATGATTAGAAGTGAGTGATTGAAAATGAAAAATTATTTTAAATAGTAGAAATAGTGAATTATTTTGAATAATTACAAAAATTCAAGAAGGAATTAATAAATTCTCAATTTAAATTTTCTTTAAATATGACAAACAAACACCCCTAAAACCCTAATATCATCTAAGATACGTTTGCATGAGGAAGAAGAGATAAAAGAAAATTTTAAGGTCGAGAGAGAGGTTGAAAAGGTGGGATAAAAAACTTTGTTTATAAAAGATTTTTGTTCTATAAATTTAAAATACTGGAATTGGATATACATAAATGTAAGTTTGATCCGACAATCACGAATATCAAATAAACGAATAAATGTAAAACATTAAAAAAGAAAAAATGATTTTTTTTTAAAAAAAGCATAAAAAGAAAAGTAGTGGGTGGAGAAGGGGGAGGTAAGGGGGCGGACAGCGGCGCAGTGCAGAAGAAGCAGCAGGGGGTGGCAGCTAATCAAATTCCTTTCCAACTCTAGTAGCCAGTTTAAATACATATGAATTTTTTTTTTTTTTTTTTTTTTTTTTTAAATTTTAATGGAAATGACAAAACGGACATAAACAAAGTTAATAAAATAAAAACTTATGATATAACCTAAATTTAGACATTATTCCAAATCCAATAGTAGGTGTGGTTGAATTGAAACTTGGAGTAAGATGTCAGGGATAGAATTTGAAATGTATTATTAAATGCATTAAAAAGACTTGGGTATTTATTTATTTTTTATTATTTTTTTTTGGAGAGTGAAATAAAACAAAAGCATAGAAAGAAAT
>JBBMKA010081390.1:0-14365 GCA_037833695.1 Sechiopsis laciniata | reverse complement strand
TATATATATATATATATATATATATATTTATGGCTAATTATTCTTCATTTTCTATTCAAATTTCTCCTCTTGTACAACAAATTTTAAATATATTAATAAAATTTTGTAATTTAGTGTGTGAGTTTTTAGATGTTTTTAATTACTTTTTGTATTTTTGTATTCCAATATTTTTTAGTTGTGAGACATAATGTTATATAATATTTACTCAATAAAGAGACATGATGTTATAATTTTTATTATTCTAATAAATACACTTTTATCAAGGTATTCTATAAAATATCGTAAATAAAACATCGTAAATAATGATATAAAAGTACAACAAAAAGTGTTAATTTTAACTTTCAAATGTAATGAAGTGGAATAATTTAATTTTAAACTAAAAATAAATGTTTAAAAAGAAATACATTTTGATTTATCAATTTGATTAGAAATACAAATTATTCTTGGTTTAATATAGGTTACTTAACAAATGCACAAAACTACCGAAAAGGTTTGTCATGTGTTAGTTTCATTATTTTGTGGTAATCCAGCTCAATACCACAACTACCTATTCGATCCTGAAAATCGATATTTGATTCTCATTTATTTGAGATCAGTAGTACTCTCTATGTAAGATTTGTGGTCCCTCTCTCCTAATTTGTACAAAAAAAAAAAAACAAATGCATACAACTTTTTAAAGAGAATGTTTGGTATCAATTATAATAGAGTATTTAAATTTGTGTGTAGAATTTGAAAATATTGATATTTATATATTACTTGTTTTTCAAGAATAAATTATATATATATATATATTCATCTCGGATTAAAAGAGAATTTAGTATGTTGTGTGCTTGGTTATAAAGAACAAAAAATGTTAATTTAAAACTCACCAATATTGAAGGTACACCTAAAAATCATTGCTTCAAAAAAATCAGAACATTAATTGACTACAATCATTAAAAACTAAGAATGTCTTACAAAATTGAAAGAGAACAAAATGAAGAATGAGAAAAATAAATATCTCACAATTGGAAGGATACTAATAAACTACAATTAATATTAAGAATAAAAACCCTTACAAAATTACAAAATTAGAAGAGAACGAAATGAAAGAATGAACAATGAAAAAAAAAACCTTAAAATTAAAAAAAACACTAATCAACTATAATTATAAAGAATTAAATTTTTTTACAAAATTACAAAAATTAAAGGAAACAAAATGAAAGATTGAAGAATGAAAAAAAGTAACAGAACAAAATTGAAAAAACTCCAATAAACTATAATTATCAAAAGAATAAGAATCCTTACAAAATTAAAAAATTGAAAAAAAATGAAATAATGAGAAAATTAAATAGTGTTGAGAAGGAGAAGATACACAACCTTTTATATTTGTAGGAGATCAAAAGAGCTTGCAAAACTCTTAAAGATTCTAAACCGTTTAAATTTTAATACTAATTATAATTAAATGATTAGAAATAAATATATAACATTTTAAAAGACATTTAGAAAAATTATATGAATGAGAGTTTTAAGAGATAGAAGATTTAAAGAATTAATGGAGAGAATATGAATGGGTGGTGGAAGAAAGAAGCTTAAAAATTAATTTGTGAAAATTGTTATGAAAAAGAAAGTTAAATTTTATTATTTAGGCCTGTTTGATAATCATTTAATTTTTTGTTTTTGGTTTTTAAAATTTAAGCTTATTTTTATTCAAGTTTTCTACAATATGCTCCATCTTTCTCACAATATATCCATCTTTCCTTAAAAAAGTAAGTGAATGTTAACAAAATTTCAAAAACAAAAATAAACTTTTGGAAGCTACTTTTTTTTTCTTCAAATTTTTGTTTGGTTTTACAAATATAGGTAAGATGTAGTAGGGGTGCAACAAAAAACCGAAAAACTAAACCGAACCAATACAATCCAATGGATCGGATCGGTTTTTTAGCTCGAAGTTGAACATATCGATTTATAATTTGGATCGGTTCCGGTTTTCGTTTTAAAAACCCAATAAAAATCGAACCAAACTAAAATAATATTGTCAATAAGTCATATAAAGTTATCTTCCTTCCATTATTTAGAAGATTTTCTAAAATCTTGAAGATCAATCTCTTTTTGTGACACCTTAGTTTTAATTAAAATATTTATATCTTTATTTGAATATTTTATTATCTTAAACTCTCTCTAAATTTATAAACTTGACACATCCCTAATTATTAGAGGTGGAATAGTGGATTTAAATTAAAATTGTATTTTTAAGAATTATTAAAGTGTATATGTTATCCTAAACCTTGTGTAATTAAAATGTTGCTCTCAAATATGGTTTCTTTTAATTTTGTTATAACCAAATACTATTTATAGTTACTAATTATTGTGTTTTTAAATTTTCTAGAGTTTGTTGACTAAAAGAGAAAGAAAAACTAATATAAAAAGTAAAAGAATGTGTTTTGCCCATGAATCACGCACAGCAGCCAAGGAAACAAATCCCCAATCTCACCTCTTCCCTTGTGTACACGTGTCAGCCATCCAAAGAGCCCCTCTCCTTCAATCCCAGGCGTCCATTCAGATCTTCCATTGCAATCGTGGGATCGACGACACATGGCACGCTCTGATTCATCTTCCCTTTCTCACGCTGGGGTTCACCGCTTGGCAGTAGCACCGCCGGTGTGTTTCCAACTCGGGCCTTCGATGACAATAACCACCGTTGTCATCTTCGTCAAGCCCGCCGTCACAGTCTGCCATCTTAGATTTGAAGGACCAGCAACCCTTCGTTGCAAGCCAAATCATGCTGCAACTGTCTTCTTCTCTAGTGTATGTCACCGGAGCGTTTCTTCTTCGTTTTCCCTCATTTTTCAAGCTTCTGCAGCCGTTAATGGCATTTTTCGGTGATGAGGGTTTTAAAATCTGCTTCTTCTTTTTGTGGTTTCGTTGAGCTAGAGAGGTCCGTTCGCGATTTCAAGACCAGATCCGTGACCCGGAGAGCGAGATGAAGGAAAACAGGTAGGTTCATTGGGTTTAGTGGCGAAGCGTCGCTGCTGCAGATGTCGTGTTACAGGGATGCATCGTCAGCTTAGTTTTGCGTCCTCGTTCACGTGGTGCACTCTGTTTTGGCTAGTTGTGCTTCGTTTGTCCATTTCGTTGATTTCTATCCTTGTTTCATCATTTAGGCAACTCTCGAGATTAAGAGTTTGACTCGTGGTTCAGCTTGGTGGTTTGATCGAGAACGTCAGGAAGGTAAGGAGTTTCATTATGATCTAGGTTATGTGGCTTAAAAGCATGTGAATATGGACTTGCTAGGATTTACGAGAAATGAACGTCAGATGACTTGTCACATGTTTGTGCTGGTGTTATGACTCACTGATTGAACTGATTATTACTCGTGATAGCATGAAATTGTAGTATAGCTCGTAAACTGTAAGGTCTCTGTTTGTCGTGCCCATGTGATCGCATCGTCATTTCTCTGAATCGTACTTTTTGCTTGCATACGTGATGGACTATTTATCTATTTGACTAATCGAATGACTGAGTTTCCTAGGGTAATGCATGTAGTGATTGTGACCGAAATATCCTTAACGTGTTAGGTAGCTCATGAATGGGTTTTTGCATGTTTTGTTGTTGTTTGTTACGTCTATGTTTGACCGTTACATGCTATAAGGATTATATGGTCGATGTCTCTATTTTGTCGCCCAGGGGTTTGTTCTTAGCGATCAATTATTGTGATACGTAGTTTGAATTGTTTATGTTTGGCGTTAGAATAAATAGGCTCGGTATCGTGTTAACCACTTAGAGGAGCAACTAGCTCACGCTGTTACGACTCGTGTTACGTGATTAATGTCCTATTATTGATGTGACTCGCTAATGCCCCTTAGGAATCAAGCGAGGATCTGGATCCTCTTTACTTCGAAACACATGGTTGGGCTGCACTAACCTACGAGTTGACTCTTACATCCGACCAAGGGGTTGGATCTCATCCATGTGTCACATTGTGTATGGAACAATGAGTTTCTTGGTTGTTGAGCGCACATTGCGGGTGACACCAACCCTCGAGTATGGCAGTTGCACTAGGCTAGATCTCGTGTGACTCTAGTACTAGTTATATCTCTTTGTTATACTCGTGAAATCTCATATGCTTTATGCATGGTTCCACTAGTTTACCCGCCCAATACGTGAGAGGGGGAGCCGGTCAAGACCTGTTTGACCTTGACACCTACTGAAAGAGGCCACTAGGACAGATGATGGCGTGGAGGAATGCCTGTCGGCGAGCTTGCATGAATTTTAGGTATGTTGTCTATAGGCAGATCGATCCCTGCATGCTGAGGTTAGCAGATGGTGCCCCTAGCTCGAGGTTTATTGATCCTGCAGTTTCTCTCACTCGTGGCTTTCCCTGACAGGGTTAGGTGACTTTATTGGCATTCGAATATGCCCTTGCTGACACGACTTATGTGTCGTTACAAGTTGGTATCAGATCAGTCCCTGACGTAGGTCAGGCTACCCCGAGACATTCGTGTATGTCTCTGTTGATACGCTATCAGAGTTGCATAGTAGAAGCTTGGTAGGTCCCTGACATAGGTCATGCTACACCGAGATATTTATATATGTTTCCGCGAGCACAGCTTAGCAGGTCCCTGACATAGGCTAGGCTACCCCAAGGCATTCGAGTATGCCTTCGCTGATGTAGTTTCGCAGGTCCTTGACCTAGGTTAGGCTACCCCAAGACATTTATGTATATCTCTGTGGACACGGTATGAGACGTGTCCCGACCTGAGGTTTAGGGAACTTGTGTGTTTCCCTCACTCGTGGTCCTCCTGGTCAAATGATTTCTCGATATTTAGCTATATCTTTACTCACGGCTTGCACGCTGTCGTTTGACATTGTTTACTCATGACTAGCCTAGGGGATGGGCACGCATGTATGAGCCACTTAGCTTCAGTTTTCGTATCTTCTAACTTGTTTCTGTTTGCATGCTTAACCCCATGGTGGGGCTCCTTACTTGGTATATTTTGATATACTCTCCCTTTACATTTTTAGGTACTGATTAATTCCGAGGTGGCTAGGTTGGGAGCTGCATCGATCATGGACACGGTGTCATTACTTCATTTCTTCATTTTTTTTACCTTGTGTCAAACTTATGTTTTAATCTCCATTGAACTGTATTTCATTTTGAACTATCGGGATCCCGAACTCTATTTTGTATGTTTTTGTATTAGTAGCTGTGTTTCACTATGTTACGAGTTTTTTTGTTGGAAATTGTATGTGATTATTAAATCAATTTTAGTAGATTTTCAATGCCTGCACTCGTAACACTCTATTGGAGTATTTTAGAAAGTCAGATCGTTACAAGTTGGTATTAGAGCTCAGAGTCATAAATTCTATAGACTAGTTTACGATGTAAATCGTGTGTTCAGGATCATCAGTAGACCAGCAGCCACTAGGTATGTTGAAGTTGGGTAAAGTAAGAAGCATGTTTTAGTTGAGAAACTGTTTTTAGTTGTTTATTGTATTGCTTGATTGTAGGCCTTGATTAGGTTTTGTTTGTGTTTGGTTTCAACATAGATACCTCATTGCCGCTATGTCTTTCGAGAATGAGTTACCTAGTGGGGGTACTTCGATCTAGTGGGACTAGTTTAAGAGAGAATTTGTAGAGGCATGTTTCGCCTCAATTGTCACATCGGAGATAATGTCTCCCTTCGTCACTCAGAGGTAGGAGTTTCGTACTATCACCACCTACATGCAGGAGATCGTAGGTCAGCCTCTTTCTGCATCCCATTCGAGCATCGCAAGGAGTCAGTCAGGAGTTTACACTCAGTTCCACGTAGCTCGCACCTCTACGGTTTAGATCATGCATCATGTGACTACGCAGACTGCTAATGTGTTCGAGGCCTTCTAGAGTTCCGGCAGTGCAGCCGGGCATGGGAAGTAGTTCGAGTCATACCATGGGGTTCTCCATTCAAGAGACTACTTTGGTCAGAGAAATCTCGATCGTGCAAGAGGCCAATTTTGCCACAGGAATCTCGGCCAGTCAAGGAAGCGATCTACGAGGGGAGGTCCTAGGCAGCAAGGGAGGTAGAGGTCTGGTCGAGGTCGCCATGAGAGTCCTTCTGAGGATGCATTAGAGTACCGCAGGTGTTCAAGAGTTCACTAGGGACCATGTCCGCCCAAGGTTAGGTGTTTTATCGGTATGACAAAGAAGGCCACTTTACAGCGCGCTGCCAGTTGTCGTTTTCCACCGGGGAGTCATCACGCGCACAATGAGCTGCGCTAGTCACTCCATTCGAGCCTGCTCCTCAGATCGTCGAATCTGTTGTCGTGTTTACAGATTCTTTGTCCTCTTCGTACAATTAATTTAGGTTTTGTTCGACCTTGCATTTCTTGCCTTGTTATATGTGTCCTTTGACCTCTAATCCATACTATGGAATGTGTTTGTGGTTTGACCTTGTGTTATGTACATTCATATGTTTGCCCTTGATCCATTATCCATGTTGTTTGATGTGTCTCTTGTTTGATTATCTCATATTCATATACTCGATAACCGATTATAAAGCTTTATCTGTTTCATCGAGATCGTATTTCTCTATTTGTTGCATGATGATTGTGTTACGCTTTTGTTTCATCATGATCATATTACCCTATTTATTCAGCATGATCGTATCACTCTGTCTTGTTTGTTCATCATGATTGTATGGCCCTATCTTTTCGTCATGATTATATTGCTCTATTTGTTTCTTCACAATGGTATTGCTCCTTCAGTTTGTTATGGTCGTATTATTCTTATTGCTTCATCAAGATTTTTACTACTCTGTCTGTTCATCGTGATTGCATTACTGTATTAGTTTTTCATCGTCATTATATCGCTCTGTCTGTTTATCATGTTGTATCGTTGTAGTCTTTCTCATCATGGTTGTATTACCTTATTTATTTTATTATGATTGTGTTGCTCTGTTCGTGCGTCATGATCACTGATGCGATTATTCGGTGCGGTATAAATAGACTAATGATAAATTTTAAGTATAAGCCTTTATTACGAAAGCCTTACACTTTGGAATCGCATTCACGCAAGTATACGCGGTCGAAAGTGCAGCAAGTGATAAGTATTTATATTTCATCGTTCTCCGCAGGGATTGATGTCAATAATCAGTTAATTAATCTAAGAGTCGTGCAAGAAAGTAAAAAAAATGGTGTTGGGATTTTAGTTTTTTTTTTGTATCTAAATGCGTAAATAAAACTAAAATGCAACATTAACTAAGTAAGGCTCGGGTTAAGGTTATGGGATACGTCTAACAATTCCTAGGATAAAATGCGGTAAGTAGTAATTACCATACTTCACCTAACAAACCTCCGCTTCCGCTTTCGTTCGCATTAAGCCCAACTTCCGTTGCGACTCAATGTAATTACCAACCGGCGCAGCGTATGCAGTAGTTACGCGTTTATCTTTAAACTCTGATTTAAAGTACGAAAGACTTAATACTAACCTACTGAACATGCAAACTAGCCTTAGGTTATTTCCTCTTTCGATTTACAACCTATTAGTGCATGTGGATGATCGGTCGAAATTTACTATTTAAATTAAGATCCTAATTCAACATGCTTCAATTAACAACTCCCTTTACCCTAGTACATGCTTTTTACAACCCGTAACCTTAACCTTTGCCTAAGATGCTTAGTTAGACATGAAAGTAAGGAAAAGAATAAATAAGAATAAAGTGAAAGTCATTGTAAAAGAAAACAGAATTAATTCAAATGCAAGAACTGTTCGAAAAGGAAACAATGGTGCTGAAAATAAAGAAATCATAAAATAAACAAAAAAAAGATAAACTGGGAAGCGGTAAATGGTGGCGACTGCTTGAAGAACAGGACTCCGTGTCAATAGGAACACGAACTTCACTTCGAAATCCTACTCTCAAGTGTGGGAGGAGATTTCCGAAAATAGGCACACTTGCTCTCTTGGTTCCCCCCCCCCCCCCCCCAAACTTAAAATCTACATTGTCCTCAATGAAGGTGAGGCTTAGTTCCCTCAAACTTAATTTGTTCTAAAGTTTGAATTCTATGTTTCAAGCTTTCAGTTTTAACCTTAGGAGTTATCTCATTTTTTATTCCGATCTGGGATTAGTGTATTATCAACTTAGTTCACATTTCAGCTAGTCCATTCTTCTAAAATCCTAAGGATAAAGGTTGGTGTTTTAGATTGTTCAGAAATTTTGACTATATTAGACTACAACATTTGAGAGTAGAGCGAAAAGACATTTACATATAGCTTTTAAAAGTTTCATTTTAAAGATGCATGAATATGAGCAAAAGATTTTCTATTTATTCCTAATTCGCTTCCTAGGCTAAGGTAAACAAGAGCATTGAACAAATTTCAGCATAGTTATATGAAAGTAAGAAATAAAGACAAAGAAGGACAGAAACTTCCTTTCGCTTTCCATTTGGATTTTTCCTGTCTAGGCTGCTGTTTGTTCATCATGCTTTGTTGCATGTTCAACTTCGCACCGCTGATGCCTACTCGCTTTTCAAACACAAAACTAAAGAAAAACAAACATTAAACTATCCTAACAACTACGAAAAACAAATTTAACCTAGAAAAATGAAATGGGAAAAAAGCTTATAAATGCTCTGAGATAAAACTTAAATTGTGCAGAATGTGCATGCTCCGAGCCTCGCATTCTAGGAATGCGTTATGCACACTTTGTTTTGGGCCATATAATGATCTTCGGAGCGAAACCATCTTTGATAGCTTGCTCTTGGCTTACTCCGTCATGCGCCTTAATGCGTGTAAGTCTTATCAATGTCAGAGTTGATAGTGTGCGGAGCGTCACATTGAAGCTCGATTGAATTGGCCTCTCATAAGATTTTTTAATTATCTCTTGGTTGGGTTATTGAGGGCATGATAGTTTAAAAGCGGTTCGCATAATTTATAGGGGTTCAACGCTTTTGAAACTATCTTAGTTTCCTGCACTGCTTGCTCCATCACTTCTTCCTTGGTGGGTTGATGCTTTTATTTTTCGGTCTCAGCTGCAGGTTCATCCTTGTTGGTTGATATAATTAAGTTTACCCCAATCCATGAGCTTAGGCTTTTGGATTGATTAGTGGTTTAACACAATTCAACAATCCACCATAAAACTGGTGGTTGGAGGATTTTCATCCTCATTTTGACTTTCATCACTTGGGATTTGCACAGTGTCACTATTGGAACTTTCTTCTTTTCCTCCCACAATTACTTCCTTATTGTCAGCTTCTAGAATCGCTTGAGTAGCGAACCTTGCCCAAGCTTCTTCCTGCTGCTGATATTGCATCATTTGTTCTCTGTCTATTTCTTCTGCACGCTTTAGAGCTATGGCCTCTTACTTTCTCTTGATCATGGCTAACCTGAAATCTTCCCATGAGAGTTCTGTCTCATCGAAAAATTCCATTGCCGATGCCTCATTAAGTACTTCGGCCCTCAAATATGTATCTTCTGATCTTGTATTGCTGGTTGTGCTTTCCTTGCATATTTTCTCTAGAGATCGTTCGTGCTCGTATTTGGCTTCCTGAGGTGTTAGAATGATGCCATTCTTCCCCATCAATTGCTGTCATCTTAACCGTATTTCATTCTCTATATTTTCATCCTCGAGAGATTGCTCACGATTATACATAGGATAACTAGGTTCATGATGCCTCGATTCCCATATATGATTCATGTTGCTACGATCTCCTTGCAGACCATGTTGCTCTTGAAAGATGCTGTTATGATCTCCCCCAAACTGCTGGTGGTTCTCCCAGTTAGGATACATTGGATAGAAATTTGTTGTGTACTGCTCCTCTGTGTAGCCTAGTTGCTGATTATAACTTGGTGGCAGAGGAGCGATATTGTTGTTCCAATGATGATTCGCAAAGTGATTGTAGGCCATCTTCTTTTGTTATTGCTTGTGGTGATGCATTGGGACTTCTTCCAATTAGACTAGTATACTCCGCGCTTCGCAGTGTTCTACAGTACACTTAGAAAACAAGAAGTAATTAGCCTTTTTGATAATTAAGAACTACTTTTAAACTAATACAACTAATTATAAATAAATCAATCTCTGGCAACATTGCCAAAAACTTGATGCGATTATTCAGAGCGGTATAAATACACTAATGATAAATTCTAAGTATAAGACTTTATTGCTAAATCCTCACACTTTGGAATCGCATTCACGTAAGTATACGTGATCGAAAGTGCAGCAAGTGATAAGTATTTATATTTTATTGTTCTCCGCAGGGATTGATGTCTATAATCAGTTAATTAATCTAAGAGTCATGCAAGAAAGTAAAAAGAATGGTCTTGGAATTTTGGTTTTGCTTTGTATCTAAATTCGTAAATAAAACTAAAATGCAAAATTAACTAAGAAGGCTCGGGTTAAGATTATGGGATGCGTATAGCAATTCCTAGGATTGATGTCTGCTTCCGCTTTCGTTGCGACTCAATGTAATTATCAACCGGCGCAGCGTATGCAGTAGTTACGGGTTTATCTCTAAACTCCGATTTAAAGTACAAAAGACTTAATACTAACCTACTGAACATGCAAACTATCCTTAGGTTATTTCCTCTTCCGATTTACAACTTATTAGTGCATGTGGATGATCGATCGACATTTACTATTTAAATTAAGATCTTAATTCAACATGCTTCAATTAACAACTCCCTTTACCCTAGTACATACTTTCTACAACTCGTACCCATAACCTTTGCCTAAGATTCTTAGCTAGACATGAAAGTAAGGAAAAGAATAAATAAGAATAAAGTGAAAGTCATTGCAAAAGAAAACTGAATTAATTCAAATACAAGAACTGTTCGAAAAGGAAACAATGGTACTAAAAATAAAGAAAGCATAAAATAAACAAAGAAAAGATAAACTGGGAAGCGGTAAATGGTGGCGACTACCTGAAGAACAAGACTCCGTGTCAATAGGAACACGAACTTCACTTAAAAAACCTACTCTAAAGTGTGGGAGAAGAACTCTGAAAATAGACACACTTTCTCTATTAGTTCTTCTCCTATTTATATCCTTTGAGATGCTTGGGGACTAAGGAACCGACTTAGAAGGCAAGGATTAGATTTGGAAATATCTTTTATTGCTTTTTATTACATTTTATCTTTAGTAGCTTCTCCCTTGATTCTCGCGATAGATTTTCTCTAATTTTGTCAATCACATCTTTGCTGATTAAGGCATGAATCCCATGATTATTGCAGTTTGTCTATTCTGCAATCTAATCATTGGCATTAGCTCGGGATCCAATTCTTTCCTTATTGAGGCTTTTACATTTGATCTGCAGTTTTTGCATCAATGTTTCCAGATCCGTATTGCTCTGATTTTCGCATCGTTTCGCATTAATTCTTTTTTGCAGCGGATATTTGTCCTTCGCAAATATTGTTTGGAAGATCCCGCGGTCTACAACCTCCAAAGCTTCTTGATGCGCATTTTAACCTTTCGCTTCTCCTTTGAACGCGATGCTAACCATTTTCCCAATAGCAATAAGTTAGCGCAGCATGGAATCTTTGGTATTTAAGTACAAAAAGCATTCAACATTCACATTTTACTCTAAAATGTGCTACTTTCCCTAGTCTTTTACATTTAACCTCATAAATCATACATGCATCTGATTTATATGAATTTCCCATCTTAATGCTATTCTAACTCTAATGTTCATTCAATTAATGCAAAAATACCTTTATAATATATTAAGATATTAGCCTAAATAATGCTATATTTGAGAGATATCAATCACATTGCTTTAATTGTCCACCGTGATTGTTTGCCTTTATTAGTTCATTGTGATGGCCTTGCACCATTGGTTCCATTATAGCTGTGTTGTTGCTTTTGTTCCGAGAGTTGGAGTTGGTCGGTGATAGCTCTCAAATATAGCATTTAGGCTAATATGTTAATATATTCTAAAGGTATTTGTGCATTAATCGAATGAACTTTAGAGTTAGAATAGCATTAAGATGGGAAATTTATATAAATGAAATGCATGCATGATTTATGAACTTAAATATAAAAGGCTAGGGAAAGTAGCGCATTTTAGAGTAAAATGTGAATGTTGAATGTTTTTTGTACATAAATGCCAAGAACCCATGCTGTGCTAATTTATTGTTATATATAATGGAATTGGAAATCTGGTTAGCATTACATTCAAAGAAGAAGCGAAAGGTCAAAAAGCGCATCAAGAAGCTTTGGAGGTTGTAGACCGCGAGAATTTGCGAAGGATAAATATCCGCTGTGAAAAAGAATTGCGATGCAGAAATCAGAGTAATGCGAAAAAGAATTAAGTTTGGGCATCATTGTCGGGGATTCATTTATTTATAATTAGTTGTATTAGTTTAAGAGTAGTTCTTAAATATAAAAAAGGATAATTACTTCGTATTTTTCTAAGTGTACTGCAGAATACTACGAAGCACGAAGCGTAGCAGCCTACAAGGAAGAAGTCCTAAATATATTAACCACCATAAGCAAAGAGTTTAACGGATGGCTGGATAACATTTTGACGAACAACACTGGAACCACGCTGCAACCCAATTCCATCGAGGAAACCAAATGAATTATTATCAAAAGCCATGGAGATCAGCGAAACCAACGGTTCAAATGAATGCGACAAACTTTCAACCACATCACCATGAAACCAATTGGGGAGTCCAATCACAACTATATTGGGAAAGTTAAGAAAATCACTTTCAAACGCCATTGAAACTGCATTATGAGAACCAACAGATAGAGTATTGGAATTATAACACAACAAGTTATACACAGGATTATGGGTATCATGAGCCCAATTATCTAGAGTATAACTATGAGCCATCTTTGGAATATTTAATCAGGGAAAGTGTGGCCAAAAGTGACGCCACAAGTCAAAGCAATCGGGCCATGATGAAGGAACTTATCGATATGATGGAACGACTAACAGCAGTGTGGAAACCTTGGCAAGCAGAAAAGATCTCAGACTCTGCACACGGATACCAAGAGCTCAACACATTAGTGTATAGTCCTGAACAATCTTTGGAGGACTTCATGGGCAGGAATGACGCTGAAATGCAAAGCAACCAAGCCTTGATGCAAGATTTAAACATTCAAATAAGGCAATTGGCGACAAAGATAAAGACTTTGCATTCGAAAGTGCTTTCAGCGGCTTACGCATCCCCAACAACAATTGACGACGAATGGTATGAACTAGAACCTAAACCGAGGAGTTGTGAGATTTTTGTCAAACAGAGTAGAGTTAAAGAAATCTAAATTGAGGAAAAAATTCCCCCAAAAAATATCAGCTTTGTGGAGGAAGAGCCTACAACTGAGACTGAGGAAGAAAAGCATCAACCCCTTAAGAAAGAGGTGATGAAACAAGAGTTGTAGAAAACCGAAGATAGTTTTAAAAGCATTAAACCCTTAGAAATTATGCAACCCGCTTTTGAACTATCATGCCCTCAAGAACCCAACCGAGAGATCATTCAAAAATCTGACGGAAGGGCAACACAACCTGCCCAAATCGGAAGCCACCTCTGCCTAGTAAAAGCAATTTTGGTAGGAAGTCACCTCAAGAAGGAGGAGTTTAGAGCCATAATAGAAAAAACTATCAAAGATGGTGTCGTAAAGAAGATTATTATATGGCCATAGGTAGAGTGTGCATAATGAATTCTTGGAATGCGACGCTAAAAGCATGCATAGTCGGTACAATTTAAATTTTGGCTCCGAGCATTTACAAGTTTTTAATTTCTCTTATTGGTTGCTTAGAAGTTATTAAATTTTGCGATGATAGATTTTATTTTATTAATTTGTTAGGATAGTTTAATTTTTGTTTTCTAGTTTTGAGTTTGAAAGCGAGTAGTTATCGGAGGCACGAACGAACAAGTTATAAAGCAAGATGAACAAATTGCAGCAGAAGGGAAGTAGCAAAAGAAGTGTTGACGCGACAAATTCCATACGGAAAGTGAAAGGAAGTTTCTATCCTTCTTTGTCTTTATTTCTTTTCATATATCTCTGCTCAAATTTGTTCAATGCTCTTGTGTACCCTGGAGTAGGAAGCGAATTAGGATTAAATAGAAAATTTTCTGCTCATATTCATGAAACAGTAAATGCTATAGATGTCTCTCCGCTCTGCTCTCTAATGTTGTTGTCTAATATAGTCAAAATTTCTGAACAATCTAGAACACCAACCTTTATTCTTAGGATTTTAGGAGAATGGACTAGCAAAAATGTGGACCTAGTTGATAATGCACTAATCCCTGATCAGAATAAAAAATGAGTTACCTCCCAAGATTAAAACTGAAAGTTTGAAACATAGAATTCAAACTATAGAACAAATTAAGTTTGGGGAAAATAAGCCTCACCTTCATTGATAATGCACTAATCCCTGATCGAGAGCAGCATTGAAAAAATATATATAT
>JBBMKA010081370.1:0-14367 GCA_037833695.1 Sechiopsis laciniata | reverse complement strand
AGAGATATCTTTGATTTATTTCTATCCAAATTAGGCACTTACATGAACTTTTATAAAATAAAAATTATAATAAATATGGTGTAGAAGTATTAACATTAAATATTAATAACATTCAAATCACATAATTAAATAATCGGTGATCATTCATATTCACAACCTTTCCACTTCTTTAATTAATTTTTATAACGCTTGTTTCTCTCTTAATATTTAATTCTGTCAGACTCTATTCAATAATTAAACATTGAAGTTATGAAATTTCTAAAAATTTGTAACTTATTTATTTTTTATAACTATAAAATGATTCTCCTACTCATTTGTGAAACAAATTGAGAATTTATCTTTCTTTATTTCTTCACCTTTATATTCTTTCTAATTTTTTATTATTTATATTGAGGTTAATTTATAATTTATTAATTCAGGTAGAAAATCAACCATTTTTTTTTAGAGAAGATTTTCAAGTAGGTGAAAGGTAAATTTTTATTTAAAATTTTTATAATACATCTTTGATGATTTCACATTTTTATAATTTCATACGAATATCTTTTGTTTTGAATGTCTAAACATACGAAAAAAAAATTTACATCATCTTATACCTTAAAATGTAGCTTGGAAAAGAAACACTTTGAATGATTATGCATTTGAGCCACATTATATAATAACTCAACGAGTGGGTTTAAATCTTCCCACTCTCAATAATTATGAAACTAAAAACAAAATTTTGATTATACTATCAAAAACTTTATATTTATTCAACTAAACCCTTGAAAATATAAAAATAAATGTAAAGCTAAACAAATAATAATAATAATATTTATATTCAAAATTAAATATTTATATAATCACAAAGCCAAATTTTAATTTTATATGAAAAAACATTAATCTCAAATTAATTATATTTTGTTTACTATATTAAAATTGATTCTAACATGATTTGTCTATTTAAACATAACTAACATAGGAAACTACATTGATTTGATAATTCTTTTTATGTCTCTCTTATTTTTTTTAAATGGGCAACAATATTTTTATTCCATTTTTTTTGTGAGATTACAATAATTGGAGAATTCATTTTTTACACTATTATTATTTTATTTTATTTTATTTCAGAAATACACTATTATTTTACTTAAATGTATGTTATTTATTATATTATTCATAACTTCAATATTGTATACTAATGTTATTAAAATTGTTCCATCATATGGTTAAGTAAAAAATAAATAAAAAATTATATGAAGAACTAACCTATATTTAATTTTTTTTTATTAAAATTTTTTTTTTTCATAATTAAAATTTATTTATTTAAATAGAAATTTTGTATGATAACAATATAGCGAGTATCATTATAAATACACATATAAATAAATTTTAAATGATATTTTCAATTGGATTGAAAAAAAAAATTTATATTAAAATATATTACACGTACAACCCACCCCTCTCATTCTTGGTAAGAACGAGCTATATAATATTTCTAGTACCTTTAAGTTTTAAGGAAAAAAAAACGTTTATAAAATATTCTCGTAATCAACTTTCAAAGGAAACAAACAAAATTTCACAAATATCTTTGAACTTAAAAAAAAAAAGTTTAAAAAATATCTTTAAAATAAAAAATGAAAAAAACTTTACCATTAATCTTTTAATGTAAATGTTAAACTTTTGATTTATATACTTAGACATTTAATGGTAAAATAAGTTTTTTTTTATTATTATTCATCGGTAAAAGAAGATTTTAAAACACACAGGAATTTAAAATTAATGAGAATTGTCGTATTATTTAACATTTAAAATATCGTAATGACAATTTGATCAAATTAGATCACGTTTGATATCTATTTTTTTTTTAGTTTTTAATTTTTAAAATTAAAGCTTACCACAACTACTTTATCATATTTTTTTCTTACTTGGATATTTACACTTTACAAAGTAGTTTCCAAAAATTTATTTTTGTTTTTTACATTATTTAATTAGCATTCACCTACTTTCTTAAGGAAAGATGGATATATTGGAGGAAAGATGGAGCACATTGTAGAAAATTTGAGTAAAAATAAGCTTAAATTTCAAAAACCAAAAACAAGAAATCAAATAGTTATCAAATGGAACTAAGTTTTAGAAATTAAAATTTATAACCATAAAAATATTTCTTGTAACTCATCAAAGACCTTTAAATTGTTGTTGAGATGAATTTCAAAAATTAAATGAATAGGCGCAAGATTTGTTCACTTCTTCAAATTTGAATTATAACTTAACTCGGTTTTGTTCTATGAGATCAAAATTTATCTTGAATTATTTAAATATTCTAGCTATTGAATTTAATGTCATACTTTTGAGATGAAAAATAAACTCTCAAAACAACTCAAATTTGTTTATTATCATTGCATCAAAATTAACACTATCATTTATAGTTTATTTTGTAACGATATAACTAACCAGTTTTTAATGTATCAAAAACTAAAATAAATATGATAAAGACATAAATAAATGATAAAGAATAATCATAAAAGAAATATATTAGTAAATTAATTTTAATCATCTTACTAAATAATTCAATTAATTTAATCACTAATTTTGTCTATAAAAATTATTCATAAATTAAGAATATAAAGTAAAAAAATGTAATGTTCATAAACAACTTAACATTTTTCCTAAGCAATATAAAAACTTAACATTTTTTAAGGCCAAAGATTATTTGAAACTTTTTTAAGGTTTATTGGTATCTTTTAACAAGACATTAACGTTCGTGCTTTTCATCCAGCACGACAATTATGGTTGAACTAAAAAAAATTTGCACATCTTAGAGACCGAGGATGAAAAATCTTAAACCCAAAATTCTTTTCACCGGAGCACTAACTTCAAGGTTTGGTAAAGAGCCAAAGCATTATCACCCTTTTCTTGATAAGTAGGATCGATTTCTTTCTATGACCTTTTAGCATTGGATATATAGATATATGGAGTATAGAAATTTTATCCACATGGTTCTGTTGCTTATGATATGCATTTTCCTATAATTATGACGATTGACAGATTAGCCTCTACCTCTAATTGAACTCAGGACCTCTCACACCCTAAGCGAGAATCATACCACTAGACCAAATGCCCAATCTTGTTATCTTGTGTTTTTTTAAGTTGTAATACTTGACCGGACTAAATTGTCTCGAACAGAATCACTCCAAAAATGAAATTACTTAGAAAAAAAGTGGGGGGAATTCTGAGAATCGAATTCGAGACCTCTCGCACCAAAAGCGAGAATCATACCACTAGACCAAATGCCCTAATTGAAAGATTATCACATGTAAAGTTATTATTTAACACTTCTATCCTTTCCTTGCCCTCCTAATGCATTACCACCTACAAGCTCATATAATTAATATGATTAACGATTGTTTGCTATTACTTGTGCTAAAAAAGGGATAATCATATGATTAATCTTCTTAAGCACTAGTAAACTTATACTATTATTGGTCCATGTTTTGATATCTTGGGTGCTTAAACTGAATCATGATTTTGCCCTTTTAACTTCTCTTTATGAGCACAAGGAAGCCTGTGCATATCATTGGTTGGGATCGAAAGTTTAGCATAACCGGGAGATTACCTTGGTTAAGGTTTTTTGGCGTAGTCAATAAGTAAAGAAAACCTCATAATTTATATATTATCAGCCAATCACAAATAAATCTCATAATAATGGAGTAAAAAAATGAAGGAAGATTCAAGGGAAATATGAGAATTATAAAAAACTACTATGCTTGGGTGATTCTATTAAAATAATTATATGTATATATATATGAGAGTTAGTCAGAGTTCGTTACTAAAACCTATTTTTGTTGTAATCTTCCTATTTGTTAGCTTTACTCTAGCTTATAGTTTATATATTTATTTTTCCCCATCGAGGAGATGAAATCAACACATTATTATTCTCCCAATTATTAAATTGTTATGGTATCAGAGCTCATTGTGGGTTATTGGTCCCCCAAATTACGATCCAACCCAAAATGCTTAGAATTCCAAAGTGGGTGTGGACCCCATCCAAGCGGGTATAAGCTTAGCGAGTATTTGATTCCAAAAATTCGGATCCAACCCTAGCAAAAGTAAGCCAAAGTGGGTATTTCGGTGCACAAATTCATATCCAATTCAAGATGGCCTTCCCAATATGGCCGTCATCTTGAGGGAGCATGTTGAAGATACTCACCTTGTGGCAATTGTCCCACATTGGAAAGGAAAGTATTCATCAATATCTTTATAAGAGATATGGGTTACTCCACTAATTGTCAATTTGTACTAGTTTCAAGAATTACAGGTTTCATCTTTTGTATGAACTGCAATATTGTCACCAAGCATTACCTCATTCACAATGGAGGGATGCCATGCATAATGAACTTCAGGCCATGGAATCCAATAAAATTTGGATAGTAGTCCTGGATGTAACGACCCTAGTTTTCGTTATGACTCTCCAGGTATGATATTCTATCCATTCGATTAATTCGTTGGGCCGTTATTGCATTTTTAGCCTTAGAGGTAATTTGATAAATTCATCCCTAGGGAAAGTTTTGTAATTTAATGAGATGTTGTTTGTGATTTCATGCAAGAAAGGTTAGTTTTGTATGATGGAATAAATGCCAAGTGGCCAAAAGGGGTTTTCATCGATCGCTTTTATTCTTTTCATCGTTTGTTTCTAAAAAAAGCCAGAAAGAGTCCAGAGTTTTCCATCTATCATCTTCCTCCCGATAGCTAGTCGCCTCAAGCCGAGATCAATCTCACGCACCGCCTCAGCTAGGTTGATCGCCGTGTGCAGTTAGCCATCTCGAGCCAGGTCGATCACAATGCTCGCATGCAAGCTATCGCCCGTGCAGATCATTGCCATCTTGTCGATCGTCGCCCGCATCTACTATCGCTCCCAGACGCACGCCCGCAGCAGCCCAGCGCATGTAAAGCCTCCTTCCGAAGCTCCCACGCATGCCCACGCCTGCGACTTGCCTAGTAGCCGCGCTGCTCTACCCCTGCATGCCACACATACGCATATCCGCATGCCCGTCTGCGCAAGCACCTTTTTTATCAGTAGCAGCTATGTCCCATAGTCGTTCGTGAGCCTTCGTTGGGTCGTGCAGCCTCGACTTGAGTGGTCCATTAGGACTTGGGTAAATTCTGTCATTTGTGTTCCTTTGAGTTAGATAGAGGGATGATATTAACTGCTTAGTATGTAATTGCTAGGTTATGAGATGGTTCATGGTTAGTTATCTACAGCTCAATGAGCATTATTCTGTTTTATAATATTTATAAGGTAAGGATTTCTTACCTAGGTTGTGTGGACCCTACATGTTTTATCACTGATATTTATCTGATGCTTTGTATGTCTTACTAGTTGTGAACATGTCTAGGTAGAACTCGTATGTTGTGTTCATATTTGTCTTCGAACATGTCTAGATTGTTGACTTTATGGTTGGTGATCTAAGTGTATTGCTAGCATGTTATCAATTCCATGTTTCTGTTTGTTGGTACCCTATTAGGGATGACTATTTCCTGTTATGCACGTATTTGGTGATATGTTAGGAAACTGAGCATGTAGCACTCTTAGCATAGTTATATAATAACAGGCCACCTTCTTAGACCTGGGAATGTGATGTATCAATTCGCCCCCGGTATAGCCTAGGCCTGCTAGAGCGAAATTCTGATCATGGTGCAAGCCTGCCATGGAAGATTCCTTAGCTTCAAGTGATGGGTGTGAACAGGCTGGCACAGTAAGGTGTTGAGGGCCTCCCATCGACTGTGGATCAGTGAACACCATTATAAGTCTTGTTAGGCATGTGGACCTAAACCAGTGTAGTTTACGTAGGCCTTCATTTACCTGGCTTACAGCAGCATGAGGTGTGCGCACACACGCATTAGATGCCGAGAGGAAGGCTACCTCAGGCTAGTGTCATCAATACACCTTTCCCTGTATTTTTCTAGAGCCAAACACTTAGACCATCCCCCAAGTTTTCAGCATGAGTGCGGTGAGCTGATTGTTAGGTCGGGAGTCAGCAAACTCTCGATGTTGGGAGTTATGTCGATAATTCAAGATTTGATTGGCAGTTGATCGTACTCACCCTTATTTTTGTGATTTTCCACCAGGTAACTTGGGACAGCATAGAGATGGCTAGAGGAGGAGTTGGTGGATCAGGGGAGTCCGTTGCATCAGACTCTATTTATGCATTTCATTTTATTCAGCATGTTAGCTAGTAGTGATTCCTGGATATTCTTTATTAATTTTATTTCCTAAAGTATTCTTAAATAAAACTCTGGCCAGGGGCTTATTTTCCTGTTTGCAGCTATGAACAGTTTGAGAGTTCATTAAATGGATTTTAAATTCTTGGTATTTTTGTTATAACTATATTGAAATCATGCATGCTGAGTAAGAACCAGGTGTATGGAAGTTTTAGAAGTCAGGTTCTTACGGTGGATATACAAGATTAAATATAAGGCATCAGTAGAACATTATAAAGCTCGTTTAGTAGAAAAAGGTTATACTCAACAGGAAGGTCTGGATTTTAATGAGACATTTGCACCTGTTGCCAAATTAGTGATAGTTCAGGTCCTTCTAATTTTAGTAATTTCAAGAAACTAGTCGCGTCTGCAACTCGATGTGAATAATGCATTTCTTAATGGGGACTTGAATGAAGAGGTCTACATGGATTTGCCACTTGGTTATTTTCTTGTTACAACCAAACATGATGATGGTTCGAAATTAGTGTGTCATTTACATAAATCTATATATGGTTTGAAGTAGGCATCACGTCAATGGTATGAAAAGTTTATTCCACATTGCTTACGTTGGGTTTTGTGCAGTCGAAGTTTGACTATTCATTATTCGTTTGAGGCATGGGTTCAAGTTTTATTGTTGTTTTACTGTTCATAGTAACTGAAGCAGATGTGAGATAAATTGATGATCTGAATAAGCTTCTACACTAGGCTTTCCAACTTAAAGACCTGAGATCTCTAAGGTACTTTCTTGGTTTGGAGGTTGCCTGATCCAGTAAAGGCATCTCTGTGTCACAAAGACACTACACTCTCCAGCTTCTATAAGATGCTGGATTGTAGGGTGCCACCGTTGAAGCTTTACCTATGGACCCAAAATTCAAGCTCTAGAATTCCCAAGACTACAGACTTTCATACCTGGCTGTATATAGGCGACTGGTTGGTAAATTGATCTACCTCACCATTTTCTCGCCCTGACATCACTTATGCAGTAAATAAGTTAAGCCAGTATGTTGCTCATCCGTGTAAGTCTCACCGTACGGCAGCTTACCATTTGTTATGCTATTTGAAAGCGTTAACAGAACAAGGTTGTTTGTTCATTCCAGTGAAAGAATTTTCTTTGAAAGCATTTGCTGATTTAGACTGTGCATCATGTATTGATACACAACATTCCATAACCAGGTTTTGTGTGCTTTTTAGCGACAACATGATTTCGTGGAAATCCAAAAAGCAAAGTATCATGTCATGGTCATCTGCAGAGGCCGAATACATAGCACTTGCTCTCGTTTCTTGCAATCTATTTTGGCTTTCTTACCTTTTTTCTAATCTCTAGGTTTCTTTTCCTATGCCGGCTATTTCAGGCTGCAATCTATTTGGCCAATAATCCAGTTTTTCATATTGAACTTACTTCTCATTTTATCCGTGCCAAAATTACTTCTGGATTCTTGAAGCTGATGCCTGGTCATAGTCACTCCCAATTAGCTATTATTTTCACAAAGCCATTATCAGCTCATTCGTTCTACTTTATATGTTCCAAGTTTGGACTTTTTAATTTATATCGTCTACCTTGAAGGAGGCTATTAGAATAATTATATTTGTATATATGAAAGTTAGTTACTAAAACCCATTTATGTTGTAATCTTCTTATTTCTTAGCTTTACTCTAGCTTATAGTTTGTATTTTTATATTTTCGGATTGAGGAGATGAAATCAGCACATTATTATTCTCCCAATTATTAAATAACTATAACCGTTAGTATTTGTGATGAAAGAAGAGGTTGCAGTATTAATGAAGAATATCATTTCTGTTATAAAAAATAATAATAATTAATTATCTTTTTCAAAAAACAATAAATAAAAGACAAACAACTTTTTTTTTCTTTTAAAAACAAACATCAAATATTTCAGTATTCTTTTTCTTTTTCTTTGTTTGTTTTGTTTTTTTTTTCATATAAATATATATAACTTTCCCATGTTGACTCTTTCAAATCAAGTTCATTATTCGATGTTGTTTAGTGGATACTATTGAAGTATTTAAATTCATAATAAGAGTATGGTGGGAATAATGGGATTCATACCTTATTCAGTAAAGACGTGATTGGCGAAATCAATCAGAGGAAATCTGTCGCGATTACTCAGCCGTCGTTCAACATGAAAAGTTTGAAAGTCTCTCAACAAGCCTATAAAAGCAGATCAAGACAGTCATATGAATGTGTATGAGGGTGGATAGATAGTATTCACACTTACTTAGATAGTTTTTATTGCTTATTGTTATTTTTTGTGAACTTCATTTTACAATTGCTTAATACGATTTCAACATGATGTTTTCCATGTCGTTGTTTGTGTTTTTCAATTGCATCATGAACTAACTCCATTAAGACAGCGCTAAAGAAAAATGGAATAGCTTACGTATGTGTTAAAAGGATCTAGGGAGGAATTAACCAGAGCATGATAATTTAGGAGTTAATTCTAACAGCGAGTGTTGACCGACCATCCACACGAACTAATAGGTTATAATTCGGAAGAGAAAATAACCTAAGGCTTAGTTGCATGTTTAGTAGGTTAGTATGAAGTCTTTTATATTTTAAACCGGAGTTTAGGAATAAGCACTTAACTACTGCATACGCCATGTCGGATCATTGTATATTAAGTCACAACCGAAGTTGGACTCAATGCGAACGAAAGTGGAAGCTGACGTTTGTTAGGCGAAGTATGATAGTTAATCCTTACCACGATTTTTCTTTGTAGCACTGTGAACGCATTCCATAAGTACCTTAGCTGCATCTTGCTTCTCATTTTGATTAAGCATATTAGCATTTTTCATCACTAAAACCCAATCACAACACCCTTTTCTGTTTCTGATTGATTCTAAACTTCAACATTTAATAAATCACAGTCCCTGTGGAGATTGATAATTTACTTATTACTTGTTGCAGACCGCATATACTTGCGCGCATGTGTGATCATTCGCACATGAGTCTGATTCAAACCAGTCAAGTTTTTTGCATCATTGTCGGAGACTGTGTCAATTTATTGATTGCCTTGATAGTTTAGAATATTTTTTACTGATAAAAGCTGAATCACTTGTTTTTTTTATCACTGAAGTTTAATCTTTGCATGAGCATAACTTTTTTGTTTGATCCAAAACATGAGGGAAACCTCCATAGGAGATGACGTGAATAGAAAAGGAGACAGCAAGGAAGGATGGACCCAAATGCGCAGAATAACCCTGGAGTGATTGACCCACCAGCAGCTGTAGGAGTAGGTGCTAGAACGGGAACAGGTGCGAACCTTAATGCTAATTTACCCATAGTTCAGAAGGTAGATGTATGAGATAGAGTCATAAGGACTGAAGCTGGACTTCTTCATCAAGCGGTCAATCCAAGTATGGTTAGACCAAACGGTGAAGGTAGGCAACTTTCTTAACTAATAACATGTATAATATGTTTTGCGTTAGCGATCATTTTTGTGGGCGACCTCGGAAGATCTGCATCAGCATTTGTAAACCTTCTAACTATTAGTGATTCCAACCAGGAAGTCGGTGTTTAGCTAGAAGACAACCAACTTTTTTTGTCCCATTTTTCCTTATGGGACAAGGCCAAATACTGGGTAAATTCACTTACACAAGATTAGACTTGGGATCAAGTTGCTGAAAAATTTGTTGAAAAATACTTCCCTACTTCACGAAGTATAGATTCTAGACATGAGATTTCTAGTTTTAGGCAAGAGGACGACGAAACAATTGAAGGTGCTTGGGAACGGTACAAAGAGCTGATAGCGAAGTGTTCGTACCATGGCATGTCATACGCCCTCCAAGTGGAACATTTTTATAATGGATTGTCCAATCAGGACAAGGCTATGCTCAATGCAACTAGGGAAAAAGTCTTATGGAGAAAACGTATAATGAAGCTTATCGAATAATCGAAACCACTGCTAAAAGTACCAGACCTAAAATAAGATAGTGAAGAACCCAAGCTAAAGCGTCTAACAAGATAAAATTAAATGTCATGGCAAGGATACAAGCGCAAATTGCTATGATAGCAAAATCTTTAAAAAGCATGAAAATGAGTAATCCCGCTAGTGTATAGAAAGTCATGGAAGTTGATTATTCACCTGTCGACTTCTACCCATTATGCGGTGGTAATCATCTGTATGATCTCTGTGTCGAGAACCCAGCTTCGATCATGTATATTGGAAATTAAAATACCTCTCGAAACCATAATAACCCCTCTAAAAAATGTACAACTCAGGATAGAGGTAACACCTGAATTTTTCTTGGGGAGGACAAACCAACAACGTAACCCAACTAGGTCAGCAGCGGGGGACTCAACCACCAGGATTTGGGAAAAATCAACAAGGATTCTTCCAAACGCAAAACAATCCTAGAACTGCTTAAGACATAACGCTGAAGAATTACATGACAAATAAAGACGTGGCAGTATTGGAAATGTAAACATTGTTAAAAGCACAACAAGCGTCGATTCGAGTAATAGAGCTTCAGCTTGGTCAAATCGCATCTGATCTTAAAAATAGACCCTAATGACATTTTCAGTCGGATATAGAAAGTTCTCGTCGAATTGGTAAAGAGCAAGTCCATGCGATTGGATTGAGAAGTGGAAAGCCTTTGGTGGAGGATGAGAGGATAAAAAAGGAGAAGCTAACTGAGAGCAACCAACCTGAAAATGACACTGCCTTAGAAAAATAGATCGAGAACCTAGAAAAAGAAACTACGACTGACCTACCTAGAAAAATTGTTATAGAGGACACAACAATAGGGTTCGAGGCTAAGGATACAAATAAACCTCTTCCAATTTATCAACCGCATATGCCACCCTATCCGCAAAGACTAAAGAAAAGGAAAAATGAGTCCCAGTTTAACAAATTTATGGAAATTCTTAAACAGCTCCATATCAATATTCCTTTAGTAGACGCGCTTCGACAAATGCCGAACTACATGAAATTCTTAAAAGATGCTCTTAGCGAAAAGAAAAGATTTGAAGAATTCAAGGTAGTAGCGATGAACGAGGAATGCAGTGCTATAATCCAAAACAAAATTCCTACGAAAGAAGTTGACCCAAGGCAATTCACTATTCCAGTAAAAATTGGAGACAATCATCTTAGACGTGCGCTCTTCGATTTAGATGCTAGCACAAACCTTATGTCTTTATCCATTTATAAGAAATATGGGATTGGAAAAGCACAACCTACAACTGTCACACTTCAGCTGGTTGATAGGATAATCATGCGCCTGGTAGAGAAGATAGAAGATATTTTGGTGCAAGTGGACAAGTTCATTTTCCCCCACGGCCTTCATTATTCTCGATTACTATGTAGATAAGGATGTCCTAATTATTCTAGGGAGACCATTTCTAAAAATGGGTCGCACATTAGTCGATGTGTAGGAAGGAACCATCACGCTAAGAATAAATTATCAACGAATTCACTTCAACATCTTTGACTCTATAAAACATGGTGATGCAGAAGAAAGTATGAAAGTGAGCCGTATCGAAGCGTTATTCAGAGAAGCAATAGAAAACGTGCATAAATGCAAGATTTTAAGCAGCATTGATGAAGAACAAGAAGCAGAGGACGCTACGCGAGAAGAATTAGAAGAAATTTATCAATTCGATATGTTAAACGACAGTGGTCGGGTTATCCCACCAATGCGCTTTTTAATAGAAGTGCCCCGACGCTTGAATTAAATCCACTTCTGGAGCACCTGAAGTACGTTTATCTCGGAGCTGAGCAAACCTTACTGATCGTTATTTCATCTCAGTTAACCCAACCCACGAGAAACTTCTCTTAGAGCTTCTGAAGCAGCACACTAAAGTAATTGGGTGGACGCTGGCAGATATAGAAGGCACCAGTCCGACAGTTGTATGCATAAAATCAATTTAGATGAGGATGCTGAAAGATCTAAGATCAAAGAAAACTGAACCCAGCTATGAAAGAAGTGGTGAAAAAAAGAGATTATCAAATGGCTTGATGCTGGAGTAATTTATCCAATCTTAGATAGCCAGTGGGTTAGTCCAGTAGAATGTGTACCAAAGAAAGGAAGCACTATTGTCATCCGAAATGAAAAAAAAAAAGAGTTAATTCGTACACTTTAAAGCAATCAAGAAGGACCATTTTCCTTTACCTTAAATAGACCAAATGTTGGACCTCGTTTCAGGAAAGAAATACTATTACTTATTGGATGGGTATTCCGATGACAATCAAATTACCATCGATCCAAAGGATCAGGAGAAAACAACTTTCACCTGCCCCTACGGAATATTCGCATTTAAAAGAATTTCATTTGGGCTCTACAATGCACCAACAACATTTCAGAGGTGTATGATGTCCATTTATGGACGACTTCACAGTGTTTGGAAATGATTTTTCCAACTGCTTGGAAAGTTGGAAAACTTGAAAAAAGTGTTACAGCACAGTGAAGAAACACATCTGATGTTGAATTGGGAAAAATTTCACTTCATGGTGCGCGAAGGTATTGTTCTTTGACATAAAATTTCAAAAGCAGGAATGGAGGTTGATCAAGCAAAGATTGAGCAATTGGGAAACTGGAGCCTCCAAAAATGTTAAATGAGTGTGTAGTTTTTTAGGTCACGCTGGTTTCTACAGGTGTTTTATTAAGGATTTCTTTAAAATAGCTAAACCAATGTGCGAGCTCCTAGAAGCTAATCGCCCCTACAACTTTGATCAAAGATGTATACAAGCTTTTGAGAAACTGAAGAAAGCATTGACTACTGCCTCAATAATGATATCGCCTAACTAGGAGAAACCCTTTGAGCTGATTTGTGATGTCAGATATTATGTCATTGGGGATATTTTGGGTCTAAAAGGAGAAAAATTAATCCATCCTCTATATTATGCCAGTTGCACGCTCAATGACGCGCAACTCAACTACACAACTAAAGAAAAAAGAGTTATTGGTTGTAATATAAGCATTAGAGAAGTCCCGCTCTTACTTGGTGGGATCTAAGGTGATTATATTTACTGACCGTGCAGCAATTAAATATCTTATAAGTAAAGCAAACGTAAAACCTCGGTTGATCAGATGGATTTTACTTCTTCAAGAATTCGATATCAAAATAAAGGATAAAAAGGGTGCGAGAACATTGTTGCTGACCATTTATCTTAGTTGAAAAGTAAAGAAAGCGATGTGACGATGATCAATATATCTGAAAGCTTCAAGGATGAGTAGTTATTTATGGTAGCTGTAATAGAAAAGAATGATACTCTGTGGTTTTCAGACATAGCTAACTACTTGGTGAGCCATGTCATTTCCACAGACATACCTAGGCAGCAAGCCAAGAGATTCTTTCATGAAACTTGGTTTTATTTTGGGATGAGCCATACTTATATATACAATGAACAGACAAAAACATTCGGCAATGCGTCAAAGAGAAAGAGATGAACGCTATATTAGAATCCTACCACGTATCACCTTATGGCAGAAACTTTGGTGGAATGCGCACAACAGCCAAAATTTTTCAGTCAGGCTACTTTTGGCCGAGCATTTTTAAGGATGCGCACCATTTCGCAAAAACTTGTGATAAATGTCAAAGGAAAGGAAATATAGGCAAAGGGATAAAATGCCATTAACATTAATTCTGGAAGCCGAACGGTTCAATGTCTGGAAAATCGATTTCATGGGACCATTTCCCTCTTTGCGCAAAAATTTATACATCTTAGTAGCAGTTGACTATGTTTCCAAGTGGGTGGAAGCGATTTCCACTCCTTTAAATGTTACCAAAACTGTCATAAAACTCCTTCACAAGAATATTTTCACCAGGTTTAGTACTCCACGGGTGTTGATTAGTAATAAAGGAACACACTTCATAAATAAGACGATGGCTAATATGCTGCAAAAGTATAATAACATGCATCGCATCACAACCTCTTATCATCCGCATACCAATGGTCAAGCTGAAGTCTCCAATCGTGAAATCAAGAGTATCTTGGAAAAATTTGTTGGACTTACTAGGAAAGAATGGTCTTTGAAATTGGACGATTCTCTCTGGGCGTATCGTACCGCATTTAAAACTCTGCTGAATATACACTAGGGGTGTTCGTCGGTCGGTCGGGGTCGGTTTTCTCCAAAAACCGACCTCAATAACCGACATTTCGGTTTTCTTAA
>JBBMKA010081359.1:0-14367 GCA_037833695.1 Sechiopsis laciniata | reverse complement strand
TTTTTTTTTTTTTTTTTTTTTTTTTTTTTTTTTAATTTTATTTAACCACTTAGTTATTATTTTGAACTTAATATATTACTAGAGCTATGTGGAAAAAAAAATAAAAACTTTGCATGTAAGACACATGTGTCGCTTATATTTTTTTTTTTTTTTTTTTACTCTTTTTTTTCTTTTTCATAAAGAAACATATATTGTATTTGTCACTTTGTACTCATTCTCGATAACTCTTTATTCAAACTAGTATTTTATTTCCAGCTATTAAGTTAATTTTTTAAATAATACTTCATATTCATTTGTCATCTTGTACACCTTGCCTAACGAAAGATATAGATGACAAATGAATAAAAAAAACACACACAAATATGTTTTACGTCAAAACCTTACTAAAAAAAGCGCACAAAAAAAAAGAAAAAAGAATTCATTCATATCATTTACCCCACCATTTTCTTAGTTCAAAATAATAGGTTGAATGTTCTTTTTCTTCTTTTGCTTTGAGTTTGAGCTATACATATGCTCTTTTTTAATTTATTAAAATTTAAAAAAAAAAATAATAATAATAAATCATTTGTGGAAGGTGGGCAATGGGCGGAAAATTATGATTGGTAGAGATCCTTGGCTTAATAGAGTTGGAAATCCTTTTGCTGTGGGGTTAGGGAAGATTGGAAGGATAGATACGTGGCAGATTTATTGAGGGATGATAGATCGTGGAAGGAGGAGCTTTTAGAGAATATTTTTTGTAAGGAAGATGCTGATATCATCTCCAATACCCCTCTAAGTGAGGTGGTGGTGCCAGATGAAGTAATTTGGAATGCTAGTGAGAACGAAGATTTTTCAGTGAAAAGTGCTTATCATATTGGGTTTGAGTTGGAAAATTTGAAGGAGGAGTCTACCTCGGATCCTAAAATGACATCAGGAATTTGGAATAGTTTCTGGAAGGTGGAGCTTTTCCCTAAAATCAAAGTGGGCGCCTGGAGTGTCCTTGTTAATGCCATTCCGACTAAATACAACATCTCTATAAGAGGCGTGAATACTAATCCTTATTGTCCTTTGTGTTGGAAAGCGAGGGAGTCGAATATGCATATTTTGAAGGATTGTAAAATGGCCATCCGTGCTTGGAAATATATTTTTCCTTGGTTTTCTGAGTTTAGTAATTATTTCTTGAGGACTGAGAAGGGGGTGGATTTCTGGAAGGGTTTATGTGATAAAATTCCTAAGGAAGAGAGGTTTAAAGGTATTATTGTCATTTGGAGCTTATGGAACTTCAGGAACCAATGTTTCAATGGCAAGTTGGTCATGAAGTTTCATAATCTCATAAATATTATCGAAAAAGCTATTAATGTTTATAATCTTATTGGTGCAGGTTCGGCTTTCAAGTCCTCTCATGAATCAAATATTGCTTGTAAATTGGTGGCCCCCCCTAAAGGTATGTGGAAATTGAATGTGGATGCTTCTATGAATCCAAATTCGAGAAGGGGGGGCATTGGTTGGGTGGTTCGCGATTGGAAAGGGCATCCCAAGTTGATGGGTTGGAAGTCCAATTTCTTGCATCAATCAGTGAAGGTTCTTGAAGGAAGAGCTTTAAGGGAGGGCTTGAAGCAGTTAAGAGATGTTCAAAGCTCGTTTTTACCATCGATTTTGGTGGAGTCTGACGCCTCAAATGTTATTAAAGCTGTAGTTAATGACTCCCTTGATATCTCTGAATTTAGCAATATCGTTGTTGATATTAAGCATTTAATTACTTTTCTTGGCATAGTGCAAGTTTCTTATTGTAATAGGCGTTGTAATATGGTCGCCGATTTATTAGCCAAGAAGGATTATTCATTAAAGTATGTAGTTTGTGTTAAGAAAAACACGATGCATTGTGATATATGGAAAATATAAATTGAATAATAAATAAATGTACCTTTCACCATTATTTTGGTAACCGAGATGAAAGTCAATGAACACCTCGAACTACAACACGAACATAGCAATGATTATCGTTAGTGAAGTTCTTGGTTCTTCTACACTCTTGCTCTTCCTAACTCAAGTGGTGTGATTTTTCTTAATGGAAGAGTAAGTATAAGTGTAATAACCTGATCTTTAACCATAAGGTTAACCCAAGATGTCACTACAATGCATGGAAATTTGTAAAAATTTTGACAATGTTTCCCCTAAAATATGGGAAACCCACACTTAAACAGTAGAAATCTGAAAATTTCATAAATTCATTTCAAATAAAAGCTAGCACGTTCAAATAGAAAATAAACTATCTAGGCAATTAAAAGCATCTAAATCCTGAGATCTCTATTTAAAACTAAAACAGTATAAATTCATGTACAATTATAAATAGTTTATGTTAAACAACATGCAACACAACTAAAAATAGAACGACTATAATAGAGACACAACGGACTCGTCCCCCAGGTTTGTCCTAAGCTGCGTCGGTCATCTTTCCTAGTGCTCACCAGCAAGTTGTGGTTTGAATCGACAACCGAACATAAAACGAAGGGTGAGTTTTCAAGAAAACTCAGTAAGAAATCCCGCACGAGATGCACGCAGCATATAGAATAAGTAAAATATAATCAATAAGTCTTTGAATAACATGCACAAACAAAATGGAATGCACCCATCTCCCGAACACTCACGTCACTAAGCTCGATGGCCATTGATAGTGCCCATAGAAGAGTTTCACTGACTATTGTTGTGAGACCCAAAAATGCCACTTCTCGGACTCTCATAGATAAGCCAGAGTTTGTAAATGCGAGGGCTATAGCACTACATTCATCCAAGTTATTCCAGGTTCCTCCGGCACGGTGGGGGGCTAACTCAAACACATCAGGTCCCTCGCACGGCTACTATCCAAGAGAGGTCCAATCCACTAGCCGGAGCTTACCTATGCCATAGAAAATTTGGCTGCTCACTACCTAATAAGTTCCCACTTCGACTATAGTAGTAGAGAACAACTAGCCAATGCAAGATTTTCACTACCGCACCCTACACATCCTAAGCCACCTGTCTAGGTTACACGTATGGACGATCAGGTTCCCAGCCAATGCCAAGTTCCTAAGTGCAGACTATCCACCCTATGGTCAGTTTTACCACACTTCGGGTCGATGTAGCAAGCATCACCCTAATAATGTGCAAAGTCTCTTACAACAGTAACCTCTTTCCGTTAGGGAAGTGTCAGCCGCGTCTAGTCCTACACCCCTTGACGTGTCATGCAAGCAAACAAAGCCACCCTAATGGCGAAAAAGAGACTTCGATGGGGTCAAATGAGCAAATAGATCCTGTGATCTAATGCAAGTATCTCAAGGTAGACTAATGCAAGTCTAGTCATTCTAAATTACATGGTTTCCCTAACAATCAATGCACATGTACATAGCAACACAGGACATGCTACTAGGCATAATTTCATAATATCTAGCATGTGAGATACCAATAGAGAACGTGGAACATAATTTTGCAACCAATTTCTACGTGCTCGGCTTGTTTCCTAGCAGTTCATCACAACAGCATGTCATGGATGTAACCATACCAGACTTGCATACAAGCATTCGACATACAAGCATTCATATACAATACATAGCAATCATGCAATAAGGTATAGCAATCCTAGCAGACATCCTACATGTCAGTGCCATCTTAAAAAAATAATACATAACGGCAAAAGACAATACTTAAACATACAATCAAGTAAAGGAACCTACATGTGCCTATTAAGCATACAAAAATCAGCATATAGTTCTAATACATAATGTAGTAATACAAGGAACAAGCACGACAAGGTTGAGTTAAAAAATTAATCTCGCTTAGGATCCCTTACACTTATTTTGCTAGAACCCGTTGATAAACTAGCTCGAAACCTTACCAAACACTTAAGCTTAGCTCCAGCTCTACAATTCAAACAATAACCCCATAAACATTTAAAAACTAACTTAAAACAATAGGAAACACAAGGGTGTAGAGATACCATGCTTACCTTCTCAGTCCGAACTCATTTTCTTACTTTCAAATAAAATATAAAGTCTCAACCTCGATCCACATCTCCAACCGACGCTTATAAGAGAGTTCTTTAAAGTTGAGTCCAACATCTCATCAGCATGGCCACAACCAAAATCGAACTCTATTCAAGCTCAAGTTGCTCTTAAGCAACTTGTAAACCAACTCAAACCAACATTCGAGTTCCTTGAGTTCTTCATGCTCCAATTGTGTTTCACAACCGAGCAAATACTTTGTAAATCAGCTTACACCATGCATACGCTTCATGCAACATTTGATTAACCATGTTATGGACATGACCAAGCTCAACATCTTTTAATAAATATTCTATAAGAATGATGTGAGTATTAAGCATAATCCTGCTTTCAAACTTGAAGCTAAAATCATTAGTTAAACCTTTATACAATCCCAACCTGAAATCAACACCCACCTAACACAATTTCTAAAGTCATTTAGAATTTTCGGCTACATAATTTCCCACATGTCACACTTTCAAATTCCAATATCTTTCTTGAAATGAAAGCCCACAATGTAATTTATATTTATAAAAAATAAAAGGTTTTTCACCCTTTAGCCTTAACTTTGCAACACAACTAGAGTTTCAATCAACTTCTACAATCTCATGTACAATTTACACATATCCATCGACAACACTTAAACCAAGCTAAAGAGATTTGCTATATTTATCCTTTGGTGTGGGAAAAGATAATACTACTTTGAAATTTTAAAGCAACAACCAAACCAAGCAACGAAATCTCTTACAGACATTTTATCAAACACTTGTTGGGCAATTCAACCCGAACTCACTGTCTTAAATGAAAAACACCAACAATGACAAAATAACATTCCAAAACTCATAGTTAGAAAATAAAGTGAAAGTTAGAAACCAACACCTCATCATTCGGCCAAGCAAGAAACGAACAAGAAATGACAAAGCCCCCAATAAGAGCATCAAACATGCACCTACAACCCCCAACGATCGTTGACCATGGTCGATCGATTGAAGGGGAGAATTTCACGAGAGGGGAAGGGTATCGACCTAGTGCACGCGCGATAGAAGAGAAAATCGATGGTTTTAGTTGTGATACCTTAAAATAATGTGGGTACAAGCATAATTATATTTATGTTAAAATACCATTTTAGTTCCTAGACTATACACTTGGTTCCATTTTAGTCCTTCAAATTTCAAAAGTCTAAATTTAATCCTCCAACTATCAATAGTCACTGTGGTTTATCTGAGTTAAGTTTCGGTTAAATTGGACTGAAGTTGATTAAAAAAAATACTTTTTTTCTGTCACCTCAACCTCTTTATGCCATGGTTTTCTCTCTCTTCAACCTCAAGCTTAATCTCATCCTTATCCAGAAATCTCAGCCTTATCTAAGGAACAAAACAAAACAAATCATTTGGCTTTTCGTTAACTCATTATTGAACTTGGAGAATTTCATTGATTGAAACCTAATCCATTTAGGGAAATGGGTATCGACTAGTAAATCAAGGCAATCGAAGCTGCATAACTCAGCCATTTTAGTTTCTTTATAACGGTGTTGCAAAAGTAAGGGATAGTGTCGCTAAACTTAAAAGGCTGAATGAAAATGGAATAGAACCCAATTCCTCCGAATCCCTTTCGATGGAGAAACGAATTAGATATCGCCATGTTTAAAATGAACAAATTAAAGGGATTGTGTGAAAACAATTGAAGAAGCACACTGTGAAAGCTTCAATTTCTCGAGCATCGAACGAACCAGTTTGATAACGATTGTATGAATAAAATTGAAGAACAGCGATTAATGATCCTTGGCGAATTAAGCAAGAAGCATAACAAGAATTAGGGAATTTTATTCAATGTAATTCTTCTAACATAAATACCCATCTTTATAAGGTTGAAAACAATGAACAGTAACAATGGAGTTGCTAGCTCTATTCTTCATGTTGCTCTATTTACCCTTATAAGCTTTTTTTTTTTTTTTTTAATGAGAAATTTCCAATAAACAGAGGATGAGAAATTTGGTACTACTTAGCTTTTGCAGATCTGATAAATTAATCAAAATTGAGAAAGAGATTAAAAAGGGGGATTTTATTTTCAAAGAGAATATGAGGAATTTGCTTCTGTTCTAATCTCCAAATTTTCCTTAAATTTCCCTTCATTTCTTACTAATTGTTACTATTGACCACATATAAACTGAGTTTTTTTTTTCACTTGTATCCTCAATTCAATTTGGCGAAGAACAAAATAAAAAATAAATCAAAAACAAAATTGTATGTATGGAGGTTTGTGTTTTTTCTTTCCCCAGTTTCATGTAGTGTAAAGAGATCAATAATAATGAGGGAATAGTTTGATTTTTCGAAGTTCTTGATTTGTTCAATTAAATCCTGCCATATGGTTTTGATTTTGGTAAAGTAGGTTTCAACAGAGGATGCACCTTGTATAGTAGTTAAGAGTTCTTTTCGGAGTTAGAATATTCTGGGTCCATTGCTATCTTTGAATCTATCAAACATCTCATCCCAAATTTCTTTGACATTATCGTTGTAAACTATACTGACTGCTATTTCTTTTGACACTGAATTCATGATCCAGGAACAGATGATATCGTTATTGATCTTCCAAGAGACGGCTAATTTTGGGTTCGAAGGTTTCTTGACATCGCCGAAAATAAAACCCCATTTGTTTTTGCCTGAGAGGGCAATTGTCATCGCTCTTTTCTATGATGTATAATTAGATGCGTCGATGAGAGGTTGATTAACCAGAGTGGCGATGGAATTATAAGAAGGATGAAGCAAGAATGGATTAGTTTGAGCTTCAATGTTGGCAGATTGCTCAGTACTGAGCTCTTCTGGTCCAGCCATGGAGGATCGACAATGATAAAAGAGAGAAAAAAAAAAAGAAACAGAAGCACTGAGTGTGCTCTGATACCATAACAATTTGTGAAGGAAATGTTTTGTTATTTTTATTCAATGAGAAAGCTTCTCTTATTTAGAAGGAGAAGCAAAACAGAATACAAAACAAACTGCAACAGAATACGAAAAACCAGCAGAAATGACAGTGGGTAAAAACCAAAATAGTAAAGAATAACAGAAGGAAAAAAAATGGGTAAAGGTTTAATTCTGATAGATGTGTGTGTGTGTTTTTTGTTCATCAATGGTAAATGTGTGTCATCGTCGAGTGCTTGAAAAATGTCGCCGTAGGGTGCTGCAATTTCTTTGTACCCATGAGATTGAGATTCAAATTTCGAATAAGTTTGTGGTTGAAGACAAAGAGGTTGAAGTGAGAGAAAACCATGGCAGATGATGATGAGAGGTTGAAGTGAGAGTAAAAATATATTTTTTACTCAACCTTAACCCAATTTAGCATAAAGTTAACTAAAATAAACGGTAAGGATTAAAATGAACCTCTTTTCGTAGTTTGGAGGATTAAATTTGAACTTTTAAAATTTGAGGGACTAAAATGGAACCAAGTGTATAGTCTAGGGACCAAAATGGTATTTTAACCTTATATTTATAAAAGTATTTGTGTGTGTAAATATTAATTGATTGTAGAAAATAAAAAATAAAAAAAAGAAAGAAAAGAAAAGGAAAGCGGTATGAGGAAAAAACAGAGTGAGAACGCCAGCTAAGAGGGGTTAGGGCACATGTAATCAAAGGGAAGAGGAGGTGAAAATGACGTCGCTCTATCGTTTTGGTAAAATCAACAACTGAACTCGGATGGCTGGGAGAAGAATAGAGAAGAAGGGGACGAAGAAGGGGTGATTCGTAAAATAAGCATCGAATGTTGACGAAGAGACAAACTTCCAGTCGATTAGGTTGATTTATGGTCTATCTCGACGTGGTTGAAGCCCAGAGAAATTCAAAGGTTGTGGTTCTCTACCCTTTTTACCTAAAGCGAGAGATTTAGGAGAGAGTTTAAACTTGGGCTCTATTTTATTTATAACAAATGTGAAGATGGCGCTTGATTACGTTGGTTTGGGAATTTGCAAAAGCGATAGAAGATTGAACGAGTGATATTCCATCTTGAAAATGAAGAGGTGAGTTCTTTAATTAAGGAATTGGGGGACAAAAATGGGGATTCTAGAGCTGTTAGTCGAGGGTATCGACACTCGAGCCTAGGGGGAAATTGGCTTGTACCCAACCCATGAGTCACTAGTAGCCCCAAATGTTTGATGATTTTACTCTCCTGTTGTAGAAAATATTAATTGGAGGGTGGAACTTATTTTATGATGTCTTAATGTGTATGTAGGAGGCATGGGAGTAGCGGAATTTATACTCAATCATAGGTAAGAGGCTTTGGAGTTGGAACTGAAAAGAGGTTAATTACCTCTTATTTAAAATGTTATGCTCTGTTTCATTACCTTCAAAATGCTATTGTTCTTTTATCATCGGAAGAATGTGAAGGTTTTATTTAAATTTTATGGATATATAATGAGTTTAGTGAGGAGAAGTTCTATGGTAAAATAGCTGGCGGTATGAATTTTGGATAACATGGAGGTCAGGTTTGAAGTGGCAGCTAATAAGCTTGTAATTTGGGATGGAAATTAAGTTGGTGTGAGTGGGTGTATTTGGTGGAATGGTTTGGGCAAGGCTATTAAATGGTAGAATCTGGATTTCATGGGGAAGGTGTGCACATGAAAAGTTAAAGCAGAGATGTTATTGGTTGTTGTATGAATAAGGAATGGGACTAGACTTAGTGTGTTGGTTTGGATGTATTTATAATGGTTCTTATATATGTTGTAACTTATATGTTGATACTTTTAGCTAGGAACTAAATGTCATGTAGGAAAGTTAGTTTTGGTTGTTGTAGTGAAGAACCCTCATTTGGTGCTTAATAATGTGGGTGGAAGCTCTTAGAGAACCCCGATGTGCTTAAGCTCGAGGGTGACGTAGGTGGGTGTGAGACAAACTAAAGGTGACTTGAAGAGGCTCAAGGGGGTGGAACATGTTAATTTATTTTGCAGGGAATATGTAAATATCTAGAACATCTTGTACTGCAACTAGCTTTGGATGTAAATGTTATACCTTAATCTTAATAAGGCAGGGTGTTTAGTTGTTATTGGAGTAAATGAGCTGGCCGAGTATGGCGTGCTGTAGATGGGTTGGAGAACAAATTCTAGATTTATACGTGTGTGACAGGAATAACATAGTGGAACGACAAAGATTGTTATCTTTTTCTTGAGTTATCGTGGGTGTGGTATGATGCTTTATTTATTTTAATGTTGTGATGTTTCAGGTTCGTTTGGCGTACACCTCTAAGGTTCATAGGTTCTCCACAGGCTATTTATATCACTTAGTGGTCAAGATCTAAGAAGGTGTATGTGATTGTGATTAGTTAGCTTCTTAATTTTATTAAACTAAAGGTATAATTCGCTCTACAGACCTTTAGCTTGGGTATTAACTCTTGAGTTGAGCACTATAATTAATATTTAGGGATCTGATGTAAAGGTTATCTTGTTTTCTCGGCTAGTGCAAGGAATTAAGTGAATGTAGAGGCGTATCAAAAGTTCAGGGTGTTACATTAGGGCTGAGGGGGCCAATTTTGTTCATAAAAAATTCCTTATTTACAAATTGGTCCTCCACCTTTTCTAACCACTCAATTTGACCCTTAACCTTATAATTTAACCTCTGAGTATGTAAAGACTAAAATGGTCTCATACTTTTCTTGAACTAAAATCCAAAGAATCCAGTTAAGGGATTTTATAAAACCAATCTCGATTAAGCTCGTGAAGGCTGTAATGGCCCGGGTTTTCAGTACGATTCTCCAAGTAAGGTTTTTAGTTAATTTGAGTTGTTTATTGGGAGGTTATTGTCGTTTTAGCCTTGAAGGGTAAATTGATAAATTCACCCCTTAGGCCTGTTTTGTAATTTAATGAGCTTCAAGGCCACTTTTTTGTTTTCAAGGCAAGGAAGGCTAGTTTGGTTATTTAGAGGAAAAAGCCTTAATTAAAAGAAAAGAAAAAGGGTTTTGTTTTATTACGTCGCACAAAGTTATCGATTGATTCATTCATCTCCGTTCATCAAATCACAAATTGGGAAGAAGCCAAGTGAGTTGCGATCGACCTTTCTCTTCTCTTTCGATTTTCTTCTTGATCCTCATTCGATTGTTCTTTGTTCCTCTCTAGTCGAGATCACACAGTGCTTGCATCGATTGTTTTTGTCTATCTCCCGCCCAAGTCTCGTCGTTTGCGATCTGCACACATCACTACCGCATACCCCATCGCACAGCCTCGCGCGCTTCTACAACGAGCAGCCCAGCCATCGCGCTGCACAACCGCGCCTATTCAATCGCACACCAGCACCGCAACAGTGCCGCCTTGAGAGTCGACCTAGTTGCTCTGCCTACCTGCACCGTGCCGTGTCTTCACCCGCGCGCTTCGCAGCACATGTGTTATGACTGCAGCAGCCAAGCTGGTCCCCACGCATGCCAGCATACTTGTAGCCTTGTGCGCATCCATCTGCAGCCAAGCCCGAGGCTTGTCGAGCCCGTCTTCTTGGGATTTGGGTAATTTCTGATTTCCTTGAGTTCCCTGTTGAATTATCTAGGCTAGTTTTATTGATTAATTAGTATTGTTTCCTAGGTTGTGTACTCTGTTCGTGGTTGGTATCTGCAGCTCAAGGAGTATTTTAGTATCTATTCTGTATCATTGTTCAAGTAAGGATTTCTTGCATGGATTGTGTGAACCATGTACTTACTATTTATTGATTAGTTTTTATGTTGTGCGTGTTTACTGTTCTGAGCATGTTTAAGTGGATACTCTATTGAGATGATGACTTGCATTGAATGCTAACATGTATCAGTTCCATGTTTATTGTATTAGTATTCTGCTAGGGATGATTGCTATCTTTTGATATGTCCTGATATTCGTTAGGCAACTGAGCATGTAGAATTCTTAGCATTATGTATCCTGATAGGTTGTCGTCATTAAGAGGCTCTGAGAGAATGTGAAGTAACATGTTGCCCTCTCAGGCCCGGAGATGTGATGTAACATGCCGCTACTAGTATAGCCTAGTTTCGAGGCCTGATAGAGCGGGAATATGATCATGGTGTAAGTCTGCCATGGAAGTTTCCTTAGCTTCAGGTGTTGGGTGTGAACATGCTGCCACAATAGGGTGTCGAGGGCCTCCAACCGACTGTGGATCAGTGGACACCAATTTTGAGTCTTGTTGGGCATGTGGACCTGAACTAGTGTAGTCTGTGTACGCCTACAATTACTCGGTTTCAGTAGCATGTGGTGTGAGCGCACACACACATTAGATGCCGAGAGGAAGGCTCTCTTGGGCTAGTGTCTTCAGTATACCATTCATTGTGATTATCTAGAGCTGAACACTTGGATCGCTCCCCAAGTGTTCAGATCAGTGCGGTGAGCTGATTGTTAGGTCGGGAGTCAGCAAACTCCTGATATTGGGAGTTATGTTGATAACTCAAGTTTGGATTAAAGGTTGATCGGTTTGCATGTATTTCTAGGATGCTAGATGATGTGATGACTTGTGTACTGTACCCTGGTCAGGAATTCTTATTAAGTACCTTCGTACTCACCCTTATTTATGTGGTTTTCTACCAGGTAACTTGGGACAGCACCGGGACGGCTAGAGGATGAGTTGTTAATCATGGGAGTCCGCTAAGATTTATCATTTTCCTTATTTGGCATGTCGTTATTGTTCATCATGTTTTTTTATTAGGGACTGAGTCCAACTATTTCATGTTTTATCGATTTTTAATAAATCTTTGGCCAGAGGCTTGAGTATTGTTTCAATTTTATTTTCCTTTGAACCGTTTCTGTTAAATAAAGCAGTTATTTGACTTTCAATTTTATGATATAATTGTATTCAAATCATGCATGCCGAGTAAGAACTGGGTTTATGGTTGTTTTAAAAGTCGGGTTTTTACAAGGTTTGTCACGATAGAGGACCAAAAATTGAAGAAGAGAACACATAAGAGTTCTATGATTTTTTTTTTTTTCTCTGTAAGAATTTTGTATCGTCAATCTTATCCCACTAAATTTTTTTTTCTACCATTAAGAAAACAACGATAAGATTAGTAGTTACAAAAGAGTGGGTTAATGGGGTCGAAACACTTAAACTATTAAGTGACAACATAAATGCCTTTCATATGTCCATTAGTCCAGTGTTTATGTCAGAACGAAGCATATTGAAGTAGACTACCATTTTGTTAAAGAAAATGTGGCACTTGGAATCGTGATTACTCGCTAGGTTCCATCACATGATTAACTGGCCGATATACTCACCAAACCACTACCCAAGGTTGTATTCAAAGGACTACAAATAAACTTGGTGTTCGGGCGTTCTCCTTACCCCATGTTTGAGAACGAATGTAAAAAAAGTACATGATGGTCATTCAACGTCCAAGACGAAACAACTCAATGTTAAGCAATAAAGTCCATCAACTTGAATAGTTTGACCATTGTACCATTTTACCCCCTTGACAAAAAAGCAAAATAATGAAATGAATCAAATACTTTCTTCTGTTAATTACCATATTAAAAGTCTCTTTGGGTGTTCTTCAGTAGAAGAAAATATCCACCACCATTATCAATATCCCCAAGCTCACCTCTCAAGCCATGATTTTCTAGATCCACCATTAAGCCATGATTTTCAACATCCAATGAATTCAAGATTGGGGGATTAAGCCATGATTTTCAACATCCAATGAATTCAAGATTGGGGGCAACGACATTATTTTCCCCCAATAGGTCATGGGTTTTGAACCCTCCCATGTCATTAAATTAAAAAATATATATATATTTCTCTATTTGTCACTTGATAGAGAAATAAGGCTTTTTGTGGCTGCCATAGACGTGAATGTCTCTTCCAAATTCCCCCATTGTGAGATGCAATACAAATCTAATTGCTTTGAATTGGTAGCAAAATTTTGAGCTCGAAATAAACAATGGATGATCGCCACTATCATGATAAGTTTCCTCGATCATCGGCAAATGGTGAAAATTGGCTTATGATTGATCATATTGTCGACAAATGAAATGTGTTTGATGTGAAGCAAGGAACATCTATTGTCATGCCTTAAGGTCCAATTACTAAATCAAGAGCCAAGAAACTACAACAAGCTTTAATCACTCAAGTTCAAGCTATGATGAGCCCGACGAAGGAAGTGTTAGAAGATGTTGGAGTATTTTCTTACATTTGCTTTAAAGTCAAGGTTGAAGATGAAGTTGTATTAAATGAACTCAAGTGCATCCAAAGCTTCATTTAATGTAGGTCAAGCATCAACTAATGAGACTATGCATCAAGCTACTTCCAATAAAGTTTTATTTACTTAAGAATGGTTACAAATACCAAGGAGAATGAATGTCATCATTCAAATTCGGATTTATGACCATTAGTTGTGTAATTTTCAGTTTTGAGTCATTTATTGGTTTTTTTAGGTTACTTTTGTTAGTGGGTCAAAATGGCATTGATGTATGGGAGGTTACACATGTAAAGAGGCTTTATTTGCTGGATTTAGGTTATATTTTGAAGGCTATAAAAAGCCATTGTGGATGTAAACCAAAACACACTTTGTTTTTTAATGAAATAACATATTTGACTTCTTAAGCCAAGAGCTTGTTTTTCTTTGCAATTTTTGTGGTTAGATTGCAAGCTAGCATCATTCAAGTAGTATTGATCAAACTACTTGGGGAGTGATTCGAATCACGAGTTTAGAAATAGGTTTTCTTTACTCTTGATCTTGATCATCAAGGTAATTTCGTTCCAAAACTTCTCCTTGGGTTGATTCCATATAGTTTTTGGGGTTTTCGGGTTTGAGTTCTAAAGGTCTTGTTTTTTAACTAAGGTTTTTAGATTCAATTCCCAAGGGTTTCATAACATTTGGTATCAAAGCATTAGGCTCTTTGATCGAACATATCTTTCCTTGCGTTCTTTTCTTTGCATTTCTCTTCTATATTATTTTTTATTTTATTTAAAAAAAAAAATCATTCCATTATTAATTTGATGGTGATGTCTTCTATGAGTTTCTAGATTAATGTCTTATATATAACTTGTTATTCTTTGTGCAATTTAAAATCGGCTTTCTTTAGGTTTTAAAAGTTTAATTTTGAAACTCTGTCCAAAGAAAATTGCAAATCCAAAAGTTAATAGCTTGCTTTTTTTTTCTTTGTTTAAAAAGCATGCTGATATGATATTTTGAGGTTATTATTCTCTTTTTGGATGAATATCCTATCATTTGGAATCGAATTGTTTCGGTTACATCTAGAATTCATTCAAATAAAAACCGTTGGTCATTAAATGTGGCAGTTACGAAATCAGCTTATTTTATTTCTTTCTATCATGTGTAACTTCCATATGTTAAAATGCTAGATTAAATCCTTCTTATTCATTACTTGGCCAAGAGTAACATCTCAATTGATTATTTGAATTCAATATTT
>JBBMKA010081348.1:0-14369 GCA_037833695.1 Sechiopsis laciniata | reverse complement strand
TCACTTTATATTTGTATTCACATTTTGGAAGAATATTTTGACTTTACAGGTTGTTGAAAATTTATTTATTTTGACTTCGAAGGTTGTTGAAAATTTATTTGTTAAAGTTGTGAATTGATATTATGTTTATGGAACTCTTTATAAAAAAAATACTTTGAATACACGTAAGGCAGGATAAAAAAAAATGTGAAAATATTACAAATTATGAAAAAAAATTGAATGGGTAAAAATTCTCGCGAGGAACCTGATCCCCGCTAATTCCTCGTGAATCCTCGCCCCGATCCCCACAAAAAAATATGGTGAATTTCGTAGGGACGGGGATCAATTTTGGTGGCGGGGACGAGGACGGGAAAGGCATTCCCCCACCCCGCCCCGTGGATATCTCTAGCATGGATAGAAAATCTGTGTAAATTATAACCAATATAATGTAAAATTTAAATATTTTGGGGGACCATGGCCCCCAGTCCTAATGGCAGTCCACACTGCAGATAACCAATGTGTCACCAACTATTATGGGTGATTTCGATTCGGTTTTTGTCGGTTTTGTGTCAAACAGACAACCAAACCGATATATTCGATTTTTAAAAAATGGATCTGATCCAATGTCCAATAAAGTATAGAATCAATGATTCGGTTTTCAATTTGTTCGGTTCGGTTTTGGATGCGATCCAATATCCAATATTTTTTAAAATATCAAAAACAACATTTCTAACTAAATAAAACTTCTCCAATTCTCTTTAACAAGTTTGGCATCTAATTATCTTTCATAAAATTAGTTTTAAATAAATAATGACAAATTAATATGAAAAGTAAAATTTTAGAAAGTTACTTATAAAATTTGAAAGATAAAAAAACATTAGGTTGATCTTCAAGACTTTAGAAAATCTTCTAAATAATGGAATAAATATGACTTTATATGATTTATTGACAATATATATATTTCGATTTGGATTGGTTTTTATTAGTTTTTGAAAACGAAAACCGGAACCGATCCAATATTTTCAATTTTTTCAAATTACAAACCGATATGTCCAACTTTGTGATAAAAAAACCGATCTGATCCATTGGATTGAATTGGTTCGGTTTGATTCTTCTGTTTTTCGATTTTGCCTTACACCCTACCAACTATATATACAGTCCTAAATTGTAAACAATGCAAAATAAAAGAAAAGGAAAAAAAATTAAAATAATTGAAAGATTGCCAACCAACCTAAAAAAACCTTGTTGTTGGTTTCTAAAAAAAACATTGTTTTTTTTTATTATTATTTAAGTTAAAATATCACGTTGGTTTAGGTAATTTGGATTTTGTTCATTTTAATTTTTGAACTTTCATATAACTTTAGTTTATGTTTTTTTTTTTTTTTTGACATACTTAAAATATTTTTATGTGATAAATTTGAAGTTAATATTAATTAAAATTGGTTCGTTAACGTTAATAATTATAACATAAATAATGATAAAATGCAAGTACATTCATACAAATTATAGATTAATAGATTTATTTTTTAAGAAAAAACACACACACATGAACTTGCAAAATTTAAATATGTTTAAAGTATATAAACTAAAATTAAATGTTTGAAAGTTGAAGCATTAAAATAAAACAAAACAAAACTGAATTGACCTATTATTTATTTTCATTTTCGCCACTTCAATATTGTAATTGCAACTCAAATGCCCCACTAGTAACATATTTGACGTGCTTTTAAAATTTAGCCATTAGAAATTTGGGCAAATTTTAGGTGCTTTGCCAAATGTTAATTTGTTGATCTAAAAATGTTAAAATATAGCTTCTTTTAAAACGTGGACCCAATGTCTTCTTATTTCCATGAGATTTCTTGAGGGTATACAAATTATCAAATAAATAATTGGAATGACAATATTTGCTTTAGAGAAATAATTGCATGCTTCGCTACTGTCTATGTGGCAAAATCTGGACCATTTATTTTATTTTTAATTTTAAAAAATAACATTTTAAAAGATAAAAATAGAAGAATAATGGTTCAGATTTTGCCACGTGGGTGGTAGCATGCTGCCAAGACAACATGCAATTATTTCTCTTTGCTTTATAGATACACAATTTCAATCATCAGTTAATTTGTCAATTTCTTTCTTGCACATGAAATAATCTCCTTTTGGCAAATTGAAAGATCTACTTTGACAATAAAAATAAAAATAAAAAATAAAAAAGTTATCATGATTAGAATAAGGTAGTTGTAGTTAAAGATGGTTGGCAAGTGAAACGTGGAAAACACAAACAAAATAGAAAAAATATTTGAGATTAAATAGATTAGGACAAATAAACGTATCTTAAAATACTTTCAATAAATCAATTTTCCCTCCTTTGATTTTGTTTGTAGTAGTGTACAAAGAAACAAAATATTTGAGCAACCCACTTATCTAACCCCAAAAAGTGTTCATCTACGAGATCTTGAATCTTGAATTCAACTAATTGAGTTCTCGATTGTTATGATACCAAATTGTTGGATAAAATGTGTGTGATGTAGTTAATATGAAATGTGTATCAACAAGTGTTTGGTGTTTATCATACATTTAACAGCCACACATGCAATCTAACCTAAATTTTAGTTTCTTCTTCTTCTACATAAGCACCTTTTCAAAAAAAAAAAAAGGAAACTCTAATTCGAACAAAGATGTCAACGGTCGAACTTTTGTCAACACGATTCGAAGCTAAGAACCCAAGCGAATACACAATGTTACAAAAGTGAGAGAGGGAGAAGAAGAGTTTTCATAAAGATTTATGTAAACTTCTTCTCTCTTAAAATTGAGGGAGTTACAATTTCCTTAAAAGTCATACATGTAATCTAATCTAAATTTTACAGAGTTACAAAAGATTTAAGATGTAGCCAATTTTAAAGAAGTTAGTTTACAAAAGTGAAACGTAGACCTTAAAATTGGTTTACATCTACTAGGAGCTGCGAGATGATTTTATTCGAAGCATGGATAACTTCTTCAAAGTACAACACTATTTTCAAATAAGTAAATTAACTCCCTATATATTCTATTCCTAATTACAATTACAAGGTTGTATGTAGAGATTAGGAATTTACAAGAATATGAGCTAAATTCTTTATGACATGGAGTGCTGTTGAGAGTTTGTTATAATAACTCATAACCTCTTCATTAATTACTACCGAACTAAATTCATGTTGATGTCATTTATATAAATGTGCCATAAGTGAATACATTAACAATTTTTGAAAGTTCAAGATTTTGTTTATTTATTTATTTTTATAGTTACAATAATTGGGGGTTGGGAAATTCGAACCCATGATATATGGATTCATGGGTCACACTAATGTCACTGACCTATTGCTCTTGGCCGAAACTTTAGAATTTGAACCTATATTTTTGGTAAAAAAATATATATCAATTACCAATTCGTCCGGGCGTAAATTATCTTGTTAAATTGCCTAATATATTATTATTTTTGAATGACCTAATATTCAATTCACACGTTAAATTTGCAGAAGTATCTAGATGAGAAGTTAGTTTGAAGAGATATTTTGAAAAGTTAGAAAATTGAAGTTTTTATAAAAACTCGTTTGAATGTGATTTTTTTTAGAGAGGTTAGAAACAATAACTTGTTTGGATATGTATTTGAAATATAGAATTATTTTGAATAGTTAAAGTTGAATGATTAAAAATGAGTGGTTAAAATAAATTATTTTGAATAGTTAGAAATAAATAATTAGCAACGAGCGATTAAAATAAATTATTTTGAATAGTTAAAAATGAAAGATTAAAAATAAATAATTAAAAATAAAAAATTATTCTAAATAGTTAAATCTTTTGAACGTAGTTTTCTTTTTTAAGAATAATTAGTAAATGGCGACGGAAACAAAAAGCCCTAATCCGGGAGCTTGAGATTCTGATCCATTTTCTGAAACAGCTTCAATGGCGACGGAAGCACCTTCACAAGCCCCATCCGAGGATTTACAGTCCCTAGCAATCTCAAACGCCAAAGAGCAGCAGCCGGATTGTTCATCAAACTCTTCAAATCAGTAAGAAGTTCTTTGGTTTGAGATACTTGCCATCGATTTGATCTGAATCGGATATATCTAAACATGTTGATGTATTTTTCTGCAGATTGAGCTTGGAGGAGAAGTATCAAATTGTTAGAAGTATTGGGGAAGAGTGTATCCAAGAAGATGAACTGCGGAACTTGCTTGAGAAGAAGCCGGAACCAGTGTGCTATGATGGGTTCGAACCATCTGGGAGAATGCATATTGCTCAGGTAAGGACCATAAGGTTTGCTGGAATCTTTGAATTGGGCCTCCAAATTGTAATTGATTTTTTTTCGAGGATTTGTGTTGCTTTCGATGAATAGTTGAAACTATAAACTATGTGAATTTGATTTTACTATGTTTATTTGAGCAATAAAAATGGGAGGCTATGTATATTAGATTGTGTGGACATTCATCCCAAGTTGGTGATGAGAGGAGCATTCCACCTATCTTAAAAGACTCTCCACTTTTCTAACGTGGGATGATTTTAGGATCCTAACATGCCCTTTTAAGATGTTGCCTTTTTTGAATTTCACCAATATTGAATCGGATCTCAATTTCATTTTATTGGATCGGATAGCCGTTTGAGCTTAATGAGCTTTGATACAATATTAGATAGTGTGGACATTCATCTCAAAACCAGTAGGTGATGAGAGGAGTAGTCCACTATCTAATAAATGCTTGAAGGACTCTCCACTTTTCTACTGTGGGGCAATAGTGGGATCCTAACAATGTAATTGATAGATTAATTTAAAATGTAATGGAAATGACTCAATTCCCAAGTAAGTTTCCTCCATCCAAGGATCCATTGAACATCAGGAGCTGATTTTTGCGCTTGTTCGTTGGACAGGGAGTGATGAAGACAATAAATGTCAACAAGCTTACTTCTGCTGGGTGCAGAGTGAAAATATGGATTGCAGATTGGTTTGCTCAGCTTAACAACAAAATGGGGGGTGATCTGAAGAAAATTGAAAGTGTTGGCCGCTACCTGATTGAGATATGGAAAGCAGTTGGGATGGATCTGGAAGGAGGCAAGGTTGAGTTCTTATGGTCGTCAAAGGAGATTAACTCGAGGGCGGCAGAGTATTGGCCCCTTGTAATGGATATTGCTCGGAAGAACAAACTTCCAAGGATAATTAGGTATATATTTGAGTCTAGTACTTGTTTTGTACTAGTTGTGTATGATCTGCAACAGTACTGACTCGTGGTTTATTGCCCACCCTTCACCTCCCTTCTGCAGATGTAGTCAAATTATGGGAAGAAATGAACAGGATGAGTTGACTGCTGCCCAAATTCTCTACCCATGCATGCAATGTGCCGACATTTTTTTCCTGAAGGTTTTTTCTTTTCTCTTTTGATATATCTTTCCTGTAATTTGTTGGTGTGGATTTTTCTCCACGTTCATAAGGAGGTAAATATCTATTTTGGTATGAATGCCACAAAATAAATCTGTCTGGCTTTAAAATTTCCATACTGATTTAGGCTTTCCATTTCGTTAAACACCTCTCATACTGGATTGTGTGGGGGCGATTGTCGTGATCTTTTTGTTGACTATTAGTTCCATTCCATTGCAACAGGCTGATATCTGTCAACTGGGAATGGATCAACGAAAAGTAAATGTACTTGCAAGAGAGTATTGTGATGACATCAAGAGGAAGAACAAGCCTATCATCCTATCACACCGTATGCTCTGAAATGCATTGACATTAGTCAATCATTCTGATTCCTTATTTCACTGATGCTTAAAATATAAGTATAGTAATATAAGTCTAGTAATACGATTGAATGGTGATTGCAGACATGTTACCGGGCTTACAGCAAGGGCAAGACAAGATGTCAAAAAGTGATCCATCATCCTCTATATTTATGGAAGATGATGAGGTAAGGCATTAGATAGGAAAAACTAAGAATCCCATGTGAGGATGGAAATTGAATTGCACATATTTTTTTTTTTAAAAATGTTTGTGTTAGTTTTAGGTTGACTGAAGTGGCTCCGGGGCTAGATTGTGATATTCTGGATCTGTTGTCTAACTTTTTCATCTGGCTAAATTAGGCGGAAGTAAATTTGAAGATAAAGAAAGCATATTGCCCTCCATTGATCGTCGAAGGGAATCCATGCTTAGAGTACATAAAGTATCTCATTTTCCCTTGGTTCAAGGAGTTCACTGTCGAACGAAATCCAGATCATGGTGGAAATAAGTTAGTTTCAGTGGATGTTTAGTTGCTTATTTTAAAGTTCTAAACTTGTTCTTGTTTCTTTCACCTATGTTATAATCCTAGATGTTAGCTGTAATAATTTATCTTGGCCCTAATTTTTTTTTTTTTGGTTGTTTTGAAATATTTAGGACCTTCACAGTCTTCGAAGAATTGATTGCTGACTACCAATCAGGACTACTGCATCCTGGTGATCTCAAGCCAGCTTTGTCTAAGGCTTTGAATAAGATACTGGAGGTACGTTTTTCATTTCTGCTCAATGTTTCCAAATATTCCTTTATGCCTCATTACCTCCTAGATATTGGGACTTGATTCGAATAAATACTCCTAGTTATGAAATTTGTTGCAGTCATCTCTTTTGGATAATTATAGTAAAATATATACATTTGCCTACAAAAATATCCCAATTTCTTATCTTGGATCATCATGAAAGTCTTATTGCATTGCAAAATGCAAATTGGTTAAAGTTGAAAGCCACTACATCTCATAGGCACGTAAAACTTACACAATTGTCCCGCTCCTTATTCATCATGCTGATTTTAAAAGCTTGATGAAAGATTGGCAAAGAGGGTTGTGCCCAACGATAATTGACATGTATCCTCGACCTAGAGGTCGCAGGTTCAAATCTCCCAACCCACAAATATTGTAAAAAAAAAATAGCTTGATGAAAATTATGCGCATGCATAGTACTAAACCAGCCTCTATGGTGTTTCACCTTGGCATGTACTGTTTCTTTGGCTTGTTCATGTTGCAATTTCATCTGACAAAGCAGCATTTGAGAATAATTCAGGCCTTATTTGATAACCATTTTGTTTTTAGTTCTTGGTTTTTGAAATTTAAGTCTACAACTACTACCATACTATATGTTTTCTTCTATATTGATATCTACGTCTTACCATATTTGTAGAAACCAAACCAAAATTTGTAAACAAAAAAAAGTAGCTTCCAAAAGTTTGTTTTTGTTTTTGAAATTTGGTTAAGATTCACATACTTTCTTAAGGAAAGTTAGATACATTGTAGGGAAGATGGAGCATAGTGTAGGAAATATGAGTAAAAATAAGCTTAAATTTCAAAAATCAAAAACAAAAAACCAAATAGTTATCAAACGGAGCCTTAGGAAGCTTCATTTTTTCGTGAAAATACAAACAGCTTTTCAGTGATAACTGATAGGGTGGAGATACGACTAGGATATTTACTTGATTCTATGTACTCGTTTTATAAAACTAAGATCTGTATCATCCATCTGCAGCCTGTACGAGAGCACTTCAAAAAGGATAGCAATGCCAAAGATTTATTGAAGAGAGTCAAGGTATGTGTTTTTTTTTTTTGTTTAACAGCTCTTACGTTTTTTTTATTTTTTATTATTCTTTATTAAAAAAATAATTTTTATTACTATAACTGTGAGAGCCTCAATCCCATACAACCCAACTCCCTGGGTTTCATCAAACCAAGGCCAGCTTCCTGAGATAGAAAAATGAATTTAGGCTAAATTACTTAGTCAAGCTCCTAAACTCTTAAGATTTGTGTCAAATCGATCCACGAACTTCGGAAAGTATAATGGGTCAATGACAGTTTCGTTAATTCTTTAAAGTTTTCATTTTGTCTAAAAAGTTCATATTTTATATCTAATAGATCATTGACCCTTTTAAAATTCATGAAACTATTGGATACAAAATTGGAAATTCAATATCCTATTACAAAATTCAAGTTTATGTCTAATGGAGTGGTTAATTTTAAAAATTGTTGAATGTGTTTTTAACTTATTGGTCACAAAATTAAAAGTTAAAGGATGTATTTAATATTTTTGAAGTTTAGGGATCTATACTTGCAGTTTAACCTTTCTAAGTTAGATAACTAAGGTTTAAACCCAATGTTTTAGAGGAGGTTATTTCCAAATATCCCCAGCCATATGAACTGGGTTTGAACTTAGAAATTTAATCTAGAAATATATGAAATTTGACCTAGGCCATTTTTGCTATGCAGGCTTACAGAGTCACTAGGTGAGGAAGAATGGTCATATTATTTCCTGCACAATCTTAGGATGGAACATCTTGCATCATTTCAGCAGTTAAATCATTGCGGATTTTGTTTGAATTTTGCTCTTTATACGGTCAATTTATAAGCAACTTCTATATTCGAATGAGCCTAGAAATGTCAATCTCCCAAACTTATGTTAATTTCTTGAGCAAATGAGTAGTTTCTAATTAGTGTTAAAAAAGACTTGTGAATGATTCCTCTTAAATTATTTGTAGCTCGTCAATCGATACACAATAAAAGTTGTATGAATTTGAATGAACGCTGCATTTTGATTCAATCGTTTTTCTTTTTTCGGCCGAGTGAGATTTGGAAGTTAACTGTTAAAGTTACTCATTTTATTGTTCACTTAACAATTTATTTTAAAAATTATCGATTGTGTTTGTTTTGAGAAAAATTAACGATTATTTTTGTCATTAAAATATTTGAATTTTCAATAACTATTTGGTCTATTAGACATTGTCCTCGAGGTGTGGCATAGTTAGTCAAGGGCTTGGCTTTGAGGGAATGCTCCTCCTCTTGAGGTTTCGCATTTGAAATCTGTTTGTGACATTAATTTATAGACGTCTCTTAATTGTGTCTCTGTTTTTCTGATATATTTTGGTGTTGGACAGGCTAGTCGTGCCATAGGTATATGGAAGCAAAGCCCAGACTCCACATCATCGATAAATATATATACTGTCATTTAGATATAAAATTAATTTTAATTAGTAATAAGGCTTAAATTTTCAAAAGTTTAGAGAAAAAAGAGTAAATAGGCAAACACTAAAGTTAAAGTTTCAACTTCTAAGATAATTTATTTATAAGTTTTAAATGTTACAATTGACCTACAAAACTGTTTTTAATTTCGAATGGAACAAAAATATTTGAAAGTTAAAGATTCAAACTTGTAATCTCTTGATTGAAAATACATGCTAATTTCATTAAGTTTACTTCTTCTTTTTTGTGTGAATTCAATAGTAGTTAGAAGTAAGAGAACTCGAACTTATAACCTCTTAATTACTAGATTATACAAGATGTCATTAATACTGTGTTCATTTTGGCTAGGTTTACCTTACTTCCGCACTTGATATAAGCAACTAAATGATAACATAATACATTAGTGTGATGTAATAAAGTTTACATAGTCAAATAAAAAATAGCATATGGGTAGCACATATTTTAAGATACCAAGTTTGTTTCAAAATATCATACGGGTAGCATATATATATAGAGTCAGTTTTCATCATCGTAACTCAGTGGCAAAGAGCTGTTGCATTACAATCAAGAATCAATGAAATTATGCATCTTAACTCTATCCTGTGTTTCTTCAATCAGTAAGGAAGAAGCTGATCTATGGTGGCTCAATCAATCAATCCTACTTTTTTGTTGTTGAAAAGAGAGAGAGAGAAAACATGGTTTTTATTATCTATAAATAACAAGTTTGCTAGAATTTAGCTACATTACCACAAAATAATATCCAAACGATCACATTTGATCCATGCTCAACAGCAAAACTTGGTGTGTCAAGATCCCATTCCCATTTCAATAGCAGAACTTGGTGGTGATATCTCATTCCCATTCGATTGTTGATGGAGGCTTCGACGTGATGTCTTGAACAACCCTGTTTACGCCCTCGACACTATTGCAAATTTTTCTTGACACGTTTTGCAGGAACTGGTACTCAAAGTTATACCTGAATATTAAGATCCCACAGTTAAAATAAAATGAAGATGAAATCACACGCATGTAGACTATGGTGAAAAAAAAAAGAAAAAATAGAACTGGTCTTGAATGTGTAAAGCTTCAAAAAAAAAATATTTTTTGGGGTAAGAAACCGAAAATGAAAGAATGTAGAAGAGCATACAGGAAAAAAAAAAAAAAAAAAAAAAAAAAAAAAACTTGAAATATTTAGAGAAGAAATAGGAGGCAAGAGGCACAGAACTGGAGAGGTGTGGAAACATACTTAGGCTGGGAAGTACAAAAAGTAATGACTTGTGCAAACCCAAATTTCTATTATAGGTAACGTGTTCACTTGAGCAAAGACAATTTCAGCCAATATTTGAGTTTTAAAAAACTAAAAATCAAACTTGTTATTAAAAAGTAAAAACAAAACTGAACTAAACAAAACTAACAAAAGCTACCACAGACACCTACACATTTTCTTCTATTTCTTGAGGTTTTTTGGGTTTTAACTTATAACTTAGCATTCTTACTTTGAAGTAAACTAGGAGCATAATGTAGAAATTAAACTTAGCATCTGTTAGAAAGGAGTTCCAACAGGCCTTTAATTCCATGAAGAAAATATGAACAAGAAGTTGACCAGGATTTACCAATCTGCTGTCATTCCATCTTGACTAGTAACAGCTCTCAGAGCGACAACATGAGAATGTGTCCTTTTATCACCCTGAACTCCAACTGATTTTATGGGTAAAAACACTGCAAATGCTTGCCATATAGAATCATAAAGCCCAGCATCCTTGATTGACTGAATAAAAATCTCATCAACCTGCAACGATAATCACGGCCAACTAAATATTGTTCACAAACAGAAAAAGTAAAAGTTTCTACTCAGCACAACTCGAATTTACCTGGCGAAGAACATCCAAGGCATTGCCTTCGGTCACATCGCCCAGCACTCGTACAGCAAGACCAGGACCAGGGAAAGGGTGACGCTTTAGAAACGCATCAGGAACGTTCAATATCCTCCCGAGTTTGCGTACCTTTTAAATATGAGTTTTTATTCAAAGATTATTAATAAATGAAAACAATCCAGACATGCAAATCAGTACAAAGGTCAAAAGTATTACCTCATCTTTAAAGAGAAGTTTAAGTGGCTCAATAAGTTTCATTTTCATGTCCTTAGGAAGTCCTCCAACGTTATGATGACTTTTGATTGTGTGGGAATGGGTTCTTCCAGATCCAGGTGGTGGACAAGATTCAATTACATCAGGATACAATGTGCCTTGGACCAAGTATAAAGGCCTTTTACCAATTTTAAGTTCCAAATCATGGCCAAATGAATCAAATATGGCAATGAACTCCTTTCCAATTATTTTTCTTTTCGCCTCAGGATCTGTGACACCTTTAAGCTTGCTAAGAAAGTGATCAACCCCATCAACACAAGTAACAGGCAAATGAAGATCTCTTTCAAAGGTTTCCGTAACGCGTTCTCGTTCTTTATACCTGTGATAATCACAAAGTGGCATTACAAACTTATAAATGTAAAAGTCAACAAAACTAAGTTTTCATCATTCAGGACATAAGGTCTAATTCTGTACCTTAATAAACCATTGTCAACAAAAACACAGTGAAGCCTATCCCCAATTGCCTTATGAACAAGAGTTGCAGCAACTGTTGAGTCTACACCTCCTGATAATGCACATATGACATGATCATCTGGACCCACAGTTTCTTTGATTACTTTAATTTCTTCATCTAATATATTTTCCATCTTCCAGCCAGCGGTAATTCCACAGACATCAAAGAGAAAATAACGCAGTGTTTCCATTCCTTCTGGTGAATGTGTCACCTACACAAGATACAACAAGTTCAACTTCTCATAGAAATGACATTAATATTATGATTATACCACGAATGATATCACATCAATTCATAAAAAATTACTAGATATTTTATGAGTTTAAAAATATTAGATATAGCTGTTTTAAATCAAATGTAAAAAAAAAAAAAAAAAAAAAGATACAACCCACAAATGACCTAATAATAATTCAAAGCTTATGTATTCAAATGCCCAAAATGCTGCTGAATTCAAAACAGAAAAGATACTAGTTAGGTATAAAATTACAAAAAGTTCAGTAAAATAACTGTGATATGACCATATTCATAGAATCATATACATACTTCAATCTGTCAGTTCAGTTTTAGTGTTTCAGTTAGTTTCTGTTGGCATTAATGATTTTGAAGTGGTTTTCTTTTTTAAAAATAATATGCTGACATGAAAGTATTGACCACAAATTTGAGTCTTTTACTTTCACTCCTACAATTAATGATCTTTAAATACCAACGGATTCAAATTCATTGCAGTAGGAAACATATTTAAATTATGACTGAAAAAAAAAATGGAAATGAAGGTGAAAATTTAAAGGATGAGAGGAGAAGCTGATGAAGAGAATGGGAATAGTACACAGAAAAGCTGAGAAAATAGTTGAAACTTCTGGAAAAAAAAAGAAGAGAGGAACAACAACGGCATATTTTTTGGAAACCGGAAAATAAAAACTTTGCTCCACTATACCCAAGGTAACCTCGTTCGTCATTCTTTTGGCTAGACACATGGAAACATCAAAGGAATAGAGACAAAAGAGTTGTCTACAAATTAAAGTTGAGTCTCGAACAGGGACTTTGAGGAGAGCAAACCTTCAAAGCTCAACCCTTCGACCATGACAGTTCCCTTGTAGACCTTTTGAAGGGCGTGTTGAGAACATTAAAAAAAGTGAATGAATAGACTTCCTAACATTTACAGCTAGATTAACTACAACAATTATAGCCAATTGATTTTGATATGAAATCTCATACTATACTAATACAGATTACATCATTACAAAAAGATCATTATACCGTCCCTAACAAGCGAGAAAACGACACAGTGTGTGACCTTTAAGACTTACACTGTATCCTTAATGAAGAGAACGGCAAATTCTGGCAAAACAAAAAACACTGTTCAAAAAAAAAAAAACCATTACCTCCGGATGATACTGCAAGCCATAAAACCGCTTGGAATGGTTTTCCACAGCCGCAACAGCCCCTTGTTGACTCCTCGCCACAACTTCAAACCCTTGAGGAAGCTTATCCACTTCATCACCATGGCTCATCCAAACACCCTGCCTTTCCCCAACCCTCTTATTCCCAAACAACCCATTAGCCTTCTCCACCTCAATTTCCATTCGCCCATACTCCTGCTTCTCGCCGATCTTCACAACGCCGCCCAACCTCTGCACAATCAACTGAAGCCCATAACAAACCCCCAACACAAAAACCCCATTAGCCTCCGCCCATTCCACAAACCCAGAATCGAAACTGGGCGAGTCGCTAAGATGAACGGAATGAGGCCCGCCGGAGAGAATGACGACTCGTGGGTTGAGATCGGAGATGACTTTGAGCTCGGAAGTTCCGACGATACAGAGGGAAAAAACAGAGAGGCTTCGAATCCGGCGAGTGATGAGATGGGTGTACTGGGAACCGAAGTCGAGGATCAAAACGAGGTCGGATTTGACTTCTTTGGGGTCCATTTGTGGATTGGAGGGTTTTTAGCGAGAGGTTGAAGACGGTGGCGGAAGTTGCAGGCACAGTTGAAGAAAAGCAGAGGAATATGAAATTAGGGTTTTATTGAGGTTTTGTGTGGCGGGAAGATGAGCGTTGGAATATATTATCGAGGTCAATGGCAATCCCGTAATTTTGGGGAATATTATTGTTATTATGTTTATGTGGCTTTTCTTACTTATACAAATTCAATAAATCCTGGTTTGGTTTTATAAATGTGTTCGATGTGGTCAAAATTTCTTATAAAATAGTTGTTTTTAAATGAGTAAAATATAAGTTTAGAAATTAAATTTTATAATTTTGAAAAAATATAAAATTTAGTTTCTATAATTTTAAAAATTAATTTTTTTTAGTATACAATGGAAGAAGAGGAACCAACAAATATTAGATAGAGGGCACAATTACTCTCAAATAATATGAGTGTCAAATATTATTTTCCAGCTCCAACTCGGAGACTGTAGAGTTGAAATAAATTAATTCAAATAAGATAACCAACTTCAAAAATTAAAATTAAATCTTTATGTTTTGTTAAAACTAAAAAATTGCATCAATAATGAATTTCATTTCTTTAAGCATTAAATTCGAACTTTTTTTTTCAATAGATTTTAATTTTTTTAAATCATCAGCAAGTCATAGAGACTAAATATTTTAACTTTTTTTTTAATTGTGTTGTTGATATATTTATATATATAAATAAATAAATTGTGTCGTTTAATTTTAATAATAATAATAATAATAATAATAATAATAATAATAATAATAATAATAATATGGTATTAAAAAAGAATAAAAATGATATGGCGGGATTTGGAAATGGGTGGTGGATTTATAAGG
>JBBMKA010081337.1:0-14372 GCA_037833695.1 Sechiopsis laciniata | reverse complement strand
GTGGGTATTGTAATAATTTCCATCTAATCTAAAATAGATACCGTTCCAAAAAAACGACAAAAACAAAACCAATCACGCGTAATGTAGTGAAGCAAAATCATTTCTCATATGAATTACAATGTACAATTGTTGACCAACATCAATAGCAACAAACAGTCATGGAAATTGGAATCAAATGAAATGGAGACTTCCTGTACTTCTGCTCTGTCAAAACAGGAAACACAGACCATGCAGGAAGCTGCTAAATGAGAACATGGTCAGAGAGCTAAACCTGAAGGCACTAATAAATACATTAAAATCTGCTTGAGACAAAACTAGATAACCCCGGCAGCCCGATTCGAGCACTCCTTTTTCGAGTAGGTTGGTTTCACATGCATGTTCCAATGGGATAGTTATCACATCCAAAGTCTCCTTCCAATAATTTTCCATCATCTTGTTCCTGCAGAGTGTCAAATTGTTGTTTGTAATTGTGCTCACTATAACAAATAGAGAAGCAATGGAAGTATTACACATAAATGAAGCTCAGATGAAACGAACATTGGCCGTATAAGTTTCGTGTTGATACCGAAAATTGAAAAACAAATATCTCTTAATATTCATATGATAGGCTAGAATTCCACATTTTCTCGGTTGCTAACTTGCCTAATCACAATTTTGTTACTATTTCCTCCCTAAGTATGTGCAATTTTCTTTCCTTTTTTTTGAATTTAACAACAATTGGAGATAGGGATATTTGATCACATAACCTCTAGGTCGAGGATACATTCTACTAAACTCTAGGTCGAGGATACATGCCAATTACTACTAAGCTTAAAATAGGCTTATTGGTTTCATGTGAAATTTATCTCCTTATCCCTATCTGGACTTTGAGTAATGAGTTGAAGCACAACCATATGTATCTAAACAATTTTATGAGTAAAGAAAAGAAAACAGGGGAAGGCCTGAATGATAGATTAAAACAATAGCCAAAAATATGGAAACAACTGTACATATCTGGCTTTTTCTTTGCTTTTCTTTTATATTAACAAGAATTTTCTTGTATTTTAATTTTATTTGAACTTGAACATCAGAATGAACAATAGAAAACTATAGGAGATTGGATTGTTTACAGAAGTCAGTTACTTTAATTGCAGAATATGGAAGATTTCTAGGATGAAATTGTTTCTTATCCAAAAAAAAGGAAAAATTGTTACCTGCTTCATCATAGCACATGCTATATCTTCCAAGGAACCGCAGTTACTTGAAGAAAATCTAGCTTGCATCTTTTGCTGATGATCATACAAGTACCCTTGTTTCAACATGAGTGATGTCTTCTTGAATTGATCATGTTCCACCATTGTATGATCAAGAAAATTTTCTTGACTAATCACATTAAAATCCTTGCTTCCGGAGAAGATCGTGTTCTGGTTTTCCAAATGCCTCGGTAACGCCTCTGCGACACCATTAACGGGTATCAACGAATTTGATGAACTACAGGCCATGGACGTGTGGTAATAGGCATCCTCTTTTTGACCATTCCAATCTCGAAAAGGAACATTTGTGATTATTTGATCATATCTACTGCTAGTTGTGGCTGCCTGACGTTGAGAATCGGTTCGAGAATCGTGAGACTGAGGAGATATTGAAGCAATAGAAGAAATATCAGAAAGACAATTTCCTATATGCAATGCATTGGGGGTATGGTAGGAAGTAGCAATATTAGGAAGGTTACTGGATGGAATAGTATTCAAGTGAATCTGAGATGAATGAGCAGCTTTCAACCAATCGCCACTGGTGCATCTAACATTATCGAGTGCAGGGCGTGAACTTTCCGAGTTCGAAGATACTACAGAGATGGAAGATTGAGGTCCAAATTTTCTACCTCCATGCACTTCATGATGCTGGACTTTTGAAATCAAGGGATCATTACTTAATCCTAAAAGAGGATTATTCACATTACTGGTAGACATGTTTGCATTTGGGAGACCAATAGAGGTAGGAGATACTGTTCTTTCATCAAAAGCAGGAGAGAGATTGTCGACGTGGATACCGTGCTTAACATGTTGTAGTTGATCAAATTCTGATGGCTCTGGCATTCCCCGGAAAATATTCCCACTGCGGTTTCCAGAAAGCATGATTGGATGAAATGTAGACTGATCATTGCTTGAATTGTTCAAGTTACCCAGTGGAACTGTTCTTGGGGACGAAAGGCCATGCATACCCATACAAGCGGGAGTATTCAATCGACCGAGCATCCCGGTAGTTGGGATAGATCTATAAGCAGTGTTAGTAAACTGTGGAGGTCCAGTAAAAGAATGGAAATTCCCAATTCCACTAAGAGAACCAATTCTCAAATAGGAAGGATCTGCACTGCTCATTGCAGTCACCATGTTAGCTTGCTGATTTGCAACACAGCTGATTCTCTTGAGATAAAGCCTGTATTTCTGCAATCCATCGAACTAACATTAGGCTTCTAAAAGTAATGATCGACCGCAACAATCGAATCACCGAGATTGTTTACCTGGAGATGGCTAGCTACATTTTCTCTTGTGAGCTTTTCGACATTCATCAAGTCTAAAATCCTTTTAGGCACTGCCTCTGTATTGCAAAAAGAGATGAACAGAGAAAGAACTATCAGGGAAAGAAATCCACATAGCTATAGATCTATACACAATTTAATAAAAGATCACATTCTGAAGTTAACTATCAGCTTCTTAGACGCAGCGGTTACGTCGAATCAATACTATACCGAAAAGAGAGAGGGATGAGGAACTTACTGTCTATGCCCAACTGGTTAACAGCATTTACAAACTTCCTATGCAGCTCGACGGACCAAACAACACGAGGCTTCTTCTGGGTTGAAGAGTCATCATTATCTTGCCCATCATAGTCCTCGTCATCATCTTCGTCGTAGTTCTGATCCTTTCTTTTTTTGTTAAATTTCCCAGTTGGATCTGCTGCTTCTTCACCATGCTCAGAATCAGGCTTGTCCAGATTGCCGGAACTCTTTCGATCCTTCGGATCAAATTTCTTTCTCCTGATTACATGTTGCCAAATGTTTTTTAGCTCCTCAATGCGAACAGGTTTCAGCAAGTAATCACATGCTCCATGACTAATTCCTTTCATCACAAGTTTGGGATCTCCATTTGCAGACAGCACTAGGAAAACATTGGCATATCAAATTGAACCAAACAATAGATTAAGATTCTGCAGTTTTACCTTAAATTTTTCAATAAAAGTGCAAAATAGGACACTTTGTTGTAAGCAAACTACAGAGAAGTAAATAAAAATCTAGTTCTGATCCTCTTAGAAAAATTCTAAATTCATTCTTATTATATGTCTCCATCTCCAAAACAAACCTTCAGATTTTTATTTTTTTTGGAAACCGGAAAATTGGAGCTTCGCTCCACTGTACTCGAGTAACCATGCCCGTCCCTAAGTCAAACACCAAGAGATACAAGAGGTGTCTACAAATTAATGTCACAGGTGAGTCTCGAACCTGAGACTTCGAGGGGAGCACACCTTCAAAACCTAAGCCTTCGACTACCGCGCCACCTCTTGGGAACTTCAAATTTTTATTAAAAAGCTGCTAAGCATAAAACCAAAGAGAAAGACAACAAAATGAAGTTTGGTAGTGCAGTTTAAGGCTTACTAATAACAGGAAGGTCCATCTCCAGCCCCACAAGCTCTAGCAGCTTAAATCCATCCATGTCAGGCATGTAGACATCACTGATAACCACATCAAACTTGTTCTTGTTTTCTCTCAACAACTTCAGTGCCATAACAGCCTGACTTGTTGTAGTGACTGCAACATCCAATGAAAACAGTTAAATTTCATTTAATATGATCATATCTTCAAAGCCAAAACGAATCATGCAACCTATAGACCAACCAAAGAATCGATCCAGAAATAATGCAGACTTCACAGATTAGAAGAAGTGGAATTTTGATTAGTAGCAGGAAATGAAAATCCAATTTTCTTGGTTCCACCCAAAAACAAGATTTAGAAACTATGACCCAATTTGATTATCATTTTGTTTTTAGTTTTTGGTTTTTGAAAATTAAGGCTACAACAACTATCTCACCATATGGTTTTTCTTATTTACATTTTACTTATCTTCTTAAAAACCCAAATAAACATTAAGAAATTAAAAAGGTTAACTTCCAAAAAAAATTTATTTTGGTATTTGAAATTTGGTTAGGATTCGCATATTTCCTAAGGAAAGATCAAAAGGTAGAGAATTTGGATGAAAATAAGTTTAAATTTCAAAAAACAAAAAGCGTGGTACCAAGTCATGAACATCATCACAGAACCTAAAACAGTGCTCAAGTAACTCAACTCATAGGAGATACAGAATTTAAAACTAACCTCACGTCAACACATAAAACAAAATCAAACCTTACGGTGGTATTATCACACCTCGAATATTAAAAATTTATTGAAATAGGTAGGGAATCGAAAATTCCATTTTTTGATGACCGTGTTAAACTGTGACACCAGGATACATCGTAGAACTATAGGCGAAATTGAATTGCCCATAAAATGAATCCCGACATCCGACTCGAACGTGGTATCTCACGGGAGAAAATTCCCAATTAAAGTTGAACATGAACCTTATTCCCCTTGCATTCAATCAAGTCAACAGATCAAACAAGCAACAAGAAAGAACAAAACGAAGTGGAAAAAACAGAGGATTAAGCATACCATGATAGCGGCACCGACGAAGCAAAGTCTCCAAGATCAAAAGACAAGTGGGGTCATCGTCAACGGCAAGAACACGCATCCCCACCGGAAACTGGTCATGTGGGTCGTCGATTCCCGCCTCAACCGTCATAGTTTCAACTCGATTTAGGATGTTTCGGAAGAAATTGAGCGAAACCCAGATGAAAAAATGAACAAAAAAACGAGATTAAAACGTGGGATTGGGGGAAAAGAGGATTGGGAATTGGGGGATTAAGGGAGCTCTGATTGGTTTATTGGGTGTGTGAGAAAAGGGAAATGGAATCAGAAATAATGAACGGACAGGGACGAGAGATCGAGAGGGGAAGCGCTGTGGAAGAACAGAGAGTTTTTTTTTTTTTTTTTGTAGAGTTTTTGCTGAAAATGGAATCTCTGTTTTCTCTTTTTCTTTCGCTCTCACTCTGCCTTCAATGTGGATGCCCAAAAACGAAAAAGGAATTTCGTTTCTGCAATTTCGATTTCTCGCGCGTGTGTTTACGCCCTTTTCGATAAGGGGTTGACCCAGCTAAACTTCTTTTTTTTTTTTTTTTTTTTTTTTACTGTTATGGGGAAACTTTTTTGAACTTTTGAAAATTATAATTTGCCTAACTTTGAATCTTGGTCATTACATTCAGCTACTACTATTTTGATAATGATTTAATTTTTTTATAGTTCAATAATAATTTATTTATTTTAGTTTAAATTGAAGGGAGACCACAAATATTACATAAAATGACACTATGCTCTCAATTAGTTGAGAATCAAATACCAATTTTTAAAATTGAACTTAATATGAATTATTACTCAATAATGAAATAAACACTCACCTACCTTTTCAATCATGTAACCTCCGGTTACAATACAAAGAACAAAAATAATATTAGATACTTGAAATAAAAATAACAAAAGAAGTCAACAAGAACTAATATATATCTAATAAATCAAATGGATAGGTGATATAATTGATTATCTTACTTTTATTTTAATTCCACGGTCACGAATTCTAGTTATAAATTGATATTTAACTTTCATGTTATTTTAGAGCACTTATATCTTACATATAAGATTTGTTGGTCAATTGCCTGGAATTTATAGATTATGTGGTGTCACCTTAATTATTATAAAAGTATAAAAATTCAAAGAGAAAAGTTTTTTTATTTTTTTTATTTTTTCATATTGAAAGTTTATTATTATTATATTTTATTAAAAGTTTCATCAGCCAAACAATCAGCCGACAAATAGGCATCTCATTTAATTCCTTTTAAAACCCCGGCAACAAAAACCGTTTTATTTGCAGATTCCGAAAAAAAAACGTATAAGATTCCCGAAGGCTAGGATCAGGTGTGGAAGAGACCAGAGCCAGGCTGTATATGAAGACACGTGTACAGGCGCATGGACATTGATGAGGATGCACAATGCCACAACATTGTTATTAAAAAAAAAGACTATAATTAATTAAGTAATTAATAAAAAGGTTTTATAAAAAAACTAAGCTTTTAACAGCTTTATCTTTTATAAAGTGGAAAAGGGGGGCTTTTGAGATCAATGTTTGAGTAATTTTTAAGGGGTAATGGTCTTGGAAAACCCAACTCAAGTGTGCATTTTGACTCTCTAAGACCAAGAAATCATGTCTCATTCCATGTAAGTTTAAGCCAAATCAAAAGAGTAATATTTACCCAGTATGGATAAATATTCAAATATTTATCCAGATTTAACTACATGTTTTTACTTAAAAAAAAATGGTTTTAATTGATGGACAAAGAAATGTTAAAGTGAAGAAAAAAAATGCAAAAAAGTAAAAATATATAGTTTTAAAGTTGGTAAGTATTTTCAAAATACTTATCCATTTAAGTAAGTATTGCTCAAATCAAAATCTAACTATTATATATATATATATGTGTGTGTGTGTGTGTGTGTGTGTGTGAGATTTAGACAAGATTAAAAATTTAATATCTATATGTTTAAAAGTCACTAATTTAAGTGAAATAATTGATGCCTATTAAATTGATTTATCGGTTGAAATTCAATTCAATTTTACGATTACAAAATCGATTAAAAATTAGTATTTAACTCTCATCTTATTTGAGATATTGATCTTGTTGACATAAATAAAGTCATAATTAGAAAAAAAATAAAAAAATAAAAAAATTGACAATGAATGGTAGCTTTTTTAGAAATTGATAACTCAATTTATCCAAACAATTATTTAACCCACATTATCAACAAATAAAATCACAGTCTATTAATAGGTGAAGAAAGAATAATATTATTTATTAAATTTGATCTTGCCAAATAGACTAAACTTTTAATAGTTAAAACCATAGGAATTAAATATTTAAATGAATTTGAACTTAAACCATTTTGATTAGTTATTCTATATTTTACGTGTTCAATTTGGTTTTTGGACTGATTTAATTTCATTTTTATTTTCTTCATTTATAATGTGCCAATTTTTAACTTTAGGTTAAAAGCTAACTTAATTCCACATCTTAGATTAGATAGTATATTAGAAAACAAAATGAATATATATTTTTCATTGGGTCGCATTTGGAGGTGAACAGTCATTGGATTGGCAAAAAAGATGATGATGTGATGTTAAAGGTTGTATACTTTATAATATAATTTGTTAAAAATCACATTGTTAAGAATATTATCGCGATTAGATTTATACGAATTTTTCAACCTAAACTCTTTAATTATGAAAAATCTAAGATAAAGAGGTAATAACAAATAAATACGAACTAAATCGCTTAAATTAATCTTCTTTTTACATCGCCCATCATCTGAATCACCCTTAAGATTTTTTACAAAATATCAAAAAAGTAGAATTTTTATATAAAATGCTTTGATTTCAATTTAATCTACTTAGAAACAATTTAAGCTAAAGAATAGTTAGATTTTCTCCTTATATTCTTTGATTTGAGAAGGGAAAAAAGTGGTAAGAAAACTTTAAAAAATTAAAAGATTATGAGTTTAATTAAAATATCTATCTATTTAGGAATTAATTATTTATGGGGTTTTTTTTTTTAATATTTAAATGTTGTAGATTCAAATGATATGTCTCGTAAAAATAATCAAAGTGTGCTTAAGTTTAACCCAAATACTCATTGATATTGTTAAACGAAAAATGAGAGAATTTTTTCGTAATAGAAGTTTGGGAAAGAATTTGTATGACTTTAATAATAATGTTCCATACAATAAAGTTTCTTTTTAATGGGTTAAATTTTTTCTCCAATTTTAAAATTTATTCTTAAGGTAGAAGTGAGATTATCCAATATCACCTTTAAATTGGACTCTCTAAACTTGTTAGTCCCTTACACGAATACCAATTTTTTTCATTTCTTTTTTATTATTTGGCAAAATTCAAATTCGTGATCTTTTTGTTGATAAGTTTGCATTGATGTGGTGAACTATATATCACTCTTATTGACATTTATTTCCTACCTTTGTAAAAGAATGTCTCATACAAAATTTGATTAACACTTAGCAGAGGCATGCAATGATTAAGATTACTTAATATTAAAATGTAATATCAATTAAGACTATCATTAAGAAAGTAGTAATAAATTAAAGTGTATGAAGACCAAGGTGGAAACCAAGTTCATAGAGGAAAAAGCAATTCAACAATAGAATTGAAAGACTAAATCAAAAAAATAATAATAAGTGAAAATGAAAAAGAAGAGCTTGAGATGTAAGAAAAGATGCAAGTGCATTGGCATGGTGATAAAATAATTGGAATTGAGAAATGGGTTCCAAAGCAAAGCAAAGCACTAATGATGAAAAGAGAGGTAAAAATTGGGCACTTTTGTTTGTGGTGGAAAACCCAAACACTTGCACCCCAAAGCATGCTTATTTTATTTTGGATGCCCCCTATTAAAATAATAAATCATTACTTGATGTGATTGGAATATTTTTTTTACTCTTAAATATCTATATGTATCTAGTCTAATTTATATCCTTATCTATCTCTATCTTTCTTTTATTTTATTTTTTCCAAATTAAATTATATATTTAAAACCACCCCCGCATTTTGCTACTGGTTTTAAAAGCACTCAATTCTTTAAAGAGGTGTTTGTTTGACATATTTAGGTAAGATTTAGGAAGAGTTATATTGAAGAGTTATTTTGAGTAGTTAAAAATTGAAAGTTATACCAAAAAATCGTTAGATGTAATTTTTGTATAAAAGAGTTAGAGTCAAAATCTTGTTTGGATGTAGATTTAAAATGGATAGTTATTTTTAATAGTTAAAAAGAAATGATTAAAAATGAATGGTTAAAACTGAATTATTTTGATTGATTTGAAAGGAATGATTAAAAACGGGTGGTTAGAAATGATTGAATAGTTATAAATGAAGAATTAAAAATGAATGGTTAGAAATGAGAATTATTTTTAAAAGTAAAAAATGAGGAGATGATTCTCATTTCTCATTTCTACTTTTAAAAATGAATGATTATTTTCAAACAAACCGCCCCTAAAGTTGCAATAGTACTCTTTAACTTTTTAAAATTTAAATATACTATTAAGTTATAAATCTTGTTTATGAAGTAATTTAGTGGTTAAGATGATTAAAGAAACTAAGAAGTGATAGTTTAATCCATGATAATCATCCATTTAAAAATTAATTTTCTAAGATTTTCTTAATATCAAAATATTATAGGATTAGAAACTATATCTCGTAACAATAGTTCAAGTGTGTGGAAGAGGCTCAGACAATCACAAACATTAAAAAAAAAAATGGCAAGTATAATATTGTAACTTTTGAGTACAAAAAAGGAAGAAACTTTTTTTTTTTCTCTCTCTCTCTCTCTATCTCTCTCACTTGAGGTTATTAACCAAAGATGAATAGGGTTTTGGAATTTTAGAATGAGACAAAAGGGAAGGCCTTAGCTGAGATTGGGTGGATGAGCTTGGTTTAATGGGGATAGTGACTAAAAGATTTTGTAAATAGATACTCATAGATATGGTGATGTTACTTATTTATACTCTCTGCTTCATTTTTTTTCCTTTTTTATGAGCTTTGTGGTTCATAATTACTAGTGGGTGTGAAGAGGATCTTTATTTTGTAAATCATAGATTCTCATCACATTATAACTTTTTTTTTTTTTTTAAATTGTTTAGAGGAGTAAAAAGTATACTATTAACCTAATTCACAGATTTCAATCAGATTTGTGAGGGTAAGTATAGGAAAGTTACTATTGTGTTAAAAAAAAAAAATTGTTTTGTACATTCATTGACATAAATCGTACACATTTCAAAAAGCTTATAATGGTACAAGAGTATGGTAAAAATAATTAGAATTTGGTTTTTTTAATGATTTTTAACCATGCCTGTTATGTGATTTTGTAAGGTATATTTTAGTTATTTTGATGAAGAGATACATGTATATAAAGTATATGTATTCTTTTTTTTTTTCTAAATAAAGTATATATATTCTAAAATGAAATTAAATGATATATTCTAAAATGAATTTGAATGATAAAATGATATATCATTTATGTTTTGTACGGTAACTATTCCTTTCATCATCTGTGATTTGATTTTGATAGCGAGCATATATTTAATGCTTGATGACGGTTGAATGTCTATGTTTGGTTTAAATTTTAGATGCTTCCTAATGCAATGAAATTAGAGTATTAGAGAGAATTCTCTTTTTAAAAAATAATAATAAATTGAGAGAGAATGAATAAAAAATAAAAAAAAACAATTGAAAATACTATATATATATAGTAATCTTGACGAAACAATGTTGTCATTATCCATAGTTATTTACTTGTATATTTTAAAATATGTTGGGTATAGAAGGATTACCCTTTCTTTTTTTTTTTTTTTGGAAAGAAGAATCACCTTAAAATCAACAATACACTTTTTTTTTTGTCGGATGAATTATATTTATTTTGAATTATTATAGATTGGTCTAATTATTGAGAGTATCTCCAAAAAATTAAAAAGTTACAAATTTAATTTGATTACCTACTTTTAGAAAATGAGAAAAATGAGAAAAGATATATTTTATTTAATTTAATTTGCTCTAATTAATAAGAAATGGATAGAAATAAAAGGAAGAGAGAATTATCTTCATGAAGTTTGAGATTGGATTGTTAACCGGATGAAACCTTTTTTCTTTTCTTTTTTGAGGTTACAATAATTGGGGAATGAGGGACTCGAGCCAAAAATCTCTTGGTCATTATGTGTACACCGATGCCGATGAACAACTTTTGATTGGTTCTTATAAAAGGCATTTTCGGCTGATTTTTTTCAGTAATGAAAATAGATTAGGGACTTCTGTCGTTGGTCGGAATTTGATAGTTTTTTTTTTCTTTCGTTTTTTGTAGGGATGATAAACTTGGGTAATATTTGGGCTAAGGTTTTTCTTTGTCATTTATAGTGAATCGTAAGAGTTTATATATAAAGCTCATGATAGGTTTGCCCCATTTTAAAAGTTTTTGGTTTGGCATTTGAATGAGATTGCATCTAGACATTTAATAGTTGACGTAGGGCTAGTTCTCAAACCTTTCAATTTAATTATAATAACCCTTTAATTTTGTTTTAATAATCTCTGTGAAAATAAATTTTTTTGTTATAGTAACCTTGCACCACAAACACAAGTTATACATCCGACTTATAATAGCATGCCACTCCAAAACACAAACTCTTATAATTTTTTCTGTTATAACTTATCTCAGTTGTAATAATTTTTAGGGAAATTGTGGTGGATAATCACTTAAAAAGAATTTATAAATCTAGTCAAATCCCAACTTATTTGCAACCATATTTTTCCTTTTATTTTTATTTTTTATATTTAAATTACAACATTGTTTACCTTTCTCTTAATTCTAATATTATTTTTTCCATATTCATATTATTTTCCAATCTCGTTTCTTCTTCAACACTTCACGAGCGTTTTCTTTCTCTTTCTTTTTGCTTTCTTCCAGCGATTTCGAATCCGATCTTCTGCAATTTCTTCGATTTCCGGTGCTTTCCTTCAATTTCTTCTTTTTTCGGTGGTTTTTCATTGATTTGTTCTTGGTTCTTTTGATTTGGTTAATTTATTGTTGTCCAAAATCAAATGGTTCCAATTTCTGTTTTCTCTTTTTGTTATTCCGTGGTTATCTTTGTTTCTGGGGATTTTGTTTAGATTTCTTCAATTTTCGTTGTTTCTCCGCCTCCATTTTTGTCGCCTTTGTTCAAATCGATTTGAACTCTAGCCGTGGATAATCCTCGCAGGGAAGCGTGTTTAGGGCGATGGCGAGTCTAAGTCGATTGAGATTTGATGATTTTGGGAAATGGCTAGTCAAAATAGGTTAAGATTTGACGATTTTTGGAGATGACGAGTCGAAATCGGGATTTTTTGTGCCATTTTCTGTCTCTGAAAATCCCAATAATAAAAAATGAAGACCAAATCTAAACCCTAATTTCTGCCCTTCAAAATTTAAATAATACTGTATTAATAATACATACTATATTTCTAACTAACGTCGTATTAGTATATGTATCATTCAATAACAAATAAATACTGTATTCTACGTGAACACCTTGAATATGCACATCAAAATATTTAAAAATAGTATTGATAATCTTATAAAAACAATATTAATATTAATCCTTTTTTATTAATACTCATAACTATATTATTGTTAATACGACATAAATAACTTGAATATGCATATCTATAATACCATATTTATAAGTAATACCATATTAGTAGTAGGTATAGTTTAATTACAAATAAATATTGTATTCTACATGAATATCTTGAAAATCATAAATAATGTATTCTAACTAACACCGTATTATTAATATGTAAGACCGTATTTACTATAATACTAGATATATAGTTTTGGGAGTTTTATCTCTCATAATAAAAAAAATAGAGAAATTGTGCTGATATTCAAATTTTGAAATGTATTTTCAAAACTATCCAAATATCAAACTATTGACAAAACTATTTTTTCTATTTTTAAATTCAGGAAAATATTTGATCAATGTCGAATTTGCCCTTCTTCAACCTCTAAATTTTTAGGGTTAAGTTTTTTTTTTTTTTTTCCTTTAAACGCTTTCGTCGTCAACGCCTCTTGAAATCGATTTCATCCAAGCCGGTCGTTCATCATTCGTTGATCGACGACGAAACAATCTCATTATTCACGATGGATGGAGTCCAGATTCTATGTTGTCGTTTGTCGGTGGCCGAAGTTGCATAGGAGTCGACCGCAAAAACGATGGCCACGGCCGCCAACCAACGACGCACAAAGTCAACAACTACAACACAATTTTCTCCCTGATTTTCTCTATAATTTTTGCGACTGGTTGATGACGGCTACTCTAAAAACGAAACCCTAATCTAGAGACCCTAAAGTTTCGTGAATATGAAAGATAGAAAATATAGATTTAGATAAACATACGGTATTATTTAATACCATATTATGTTAGAGAAGATGCATAAATCACGAGATTCTAAAAAAAAAAAACACAAATCACGATATTGTAATACTGTATTATATATACAACAATCTAATTCTAATATATATATATATAATACAGTCTATTATAGTATATAATACAACATACTGTATTATATAGTATATTATGTTCTCTAAATATTCCATATGTGTTACAATGTATTTAATACAATACCACATAAAATTGCAGGCTTATTATAATGTGGTATTGTATTATAAGGCTAAATGTGTATTAGGATAAATACATTATTAATACCTTATTGCATAAATTATTGTTATTATGACAATACTAATCCTTAGTGACAATACTACATAATAATACATAGTTATAAATACAATTTTAATATAAATCCATATTTTTTTAGCACATTATAATACAATAATAATACTAAACTAAATGCTATTATGGTAATTACATTTGTCGACAGAGTTATGATAAATACTCGATAATACTTTTATTATATTAAATACATTTTATGATTCAATATTATAATACCTTATTATGTAAATCAATTATATTATAAAAATATTAATATTGTATTATAACACTATATTAATACAACTCATATTTGACATTGTATATGGGGTAGGAGTGAAATTTTTGTTAGTTTGCGTATTACTAATAATTATATATGTAATACTGTATTAGGATAGTACTAAGATAATACAAAACATAATGACATTTGTGTAATTAAACTCATCTCTAACTTATGGTTTCTTTTTAAACACAATTGGCCGCCCTTTTTATTTTTTTGAGTAATTGAACTTCTCGTCGGTGCTCGAGTTGCCGAGGAAATGATCGACGATGATGAGGCTTCAAAACGCAACGACGTCCATGGAGTAGACAACAATGGTGAACGACAGTCGATGGTAAACATAAACTACCGAATGCAGCAATGGTGGCAAGTTTCTTTGACGGCGAGAAGACGATGACAGCAGTGACCATGGAGGAGATTTCTTTGATGGCAACCATGGAGGCAACAACGACTCCTAAGTTCACCCAACAATGGTGAAAATGAAGCAAAAGCTCTTCGCCAACGTCCATGGAAGTCAACGACGATGATGAAGAAGCTTGGTGTGTCTATGGAGGTTAACTGTAAATGGTTTTTCAACTATTATTATTTTAGTTTATCTTGGATTTAATTGTGGGTATTTTAGTCTTTTCTTAATGAATGATTTTTCTAATTTTTAAATGATTGATTTAGTTTGCTAATAAT
>JBBMKA010081306.1:0-14375 GCA_037833695.1 Sechiopsis laciniata | reverse complement strand
AAGAGATGTTGTGGATGAAGCAGTTTATACAGAAACTTGGCTTCAAGCAACAACGGTATGTGATATTCTGTGATAACTAGAGTGCTATTCATCTTGGTAAGAACTCTACATTTCATTCAAGAACTAAACATATCGATGTGAGGTATCACTGAATGAGAGATGCGTTAAATGATGGTTTATTTGAACTTGAGAAGATACATAATGATTATAATGGATCAGATATGTTGACTAAGAATTTACCAAGAGAGAAGCTTCAGTTTTGTCGTTCCGCTGCGGGAATGGCGAGTTCTCCACACAGTGAATAGGGGGAGATTTGTTGGGTTTTATTCACTCTTGTGAATACCCATCAAATAAGGCCCATTAGTGCTAAGTGTTTTAAAGTGACTTTTTTCACTTTGGTTCATTTAACACACAAAAATTCTGAAAAAACAGCAGCTAGAGAGAGAAAGTAAATAGAAAGGAAAAGAGGTTTCGGCCAGCTTCAGTATTTTGGCATTTTCGAGCAATTGCACCATCGGGTCGAGTTAAAATTTGGACAGCATGTACTTGATACGAGGGTTTTCAATCTGAACGGTGAAATCGTGCATTAAAGGCTTCTACATCTAGATTCCAGTGGCAATTCAGTTCCACAATCTTGTGAGATCTTTCTATTTATTTCTCCTTGTTTAGTGTTGTTTGTTGCCAAGATTGTTTATCTTGAGTTGCTATATGTTGTATACCTGTAGTTGTAACTAGGGAGAACCTGTTGTTGCCCATTATCGATTATAGTGGAGATTTGACTTCGGTCGGTGGTTTTTTTTACTCCTCGGCTTGAGGAGGTTTTTCCACGTTAAAAATCATTGTGTGTTGTCCTTGATTTATCTACTATATATATATATATATGCTTGCTGATTTTTCATTAGGAACACAAGAGAGAGAATAATTGATCCTATAAAATAGTGTTTATTCTCAACAGGTGGTTCGGTAAAAAACGTCGAGAAGGTAAGGAGCTTCATTATGATTCGGGTTTGTGGCTTAAAGCATGTGAATAGTGGCATGTTAGGGTTTACGAGAATTGAATATTGAAGGGCTCGTTTCATGCATGTGTTGTTGTTGTGTTCACTGTATGAACTTATTATTACTCGTGGTAGCATGAAATCGTGTGTAGCTCGTAAACTGTTAAGTCCCTATTTGTTGTGTTCTTGTGATTGTATCATCATTTCTTGATTTTTATCTTTTGCTCGTATACGTGATGTACTGCTTGTCTGTTTAACCTCCTATTTGGACTGGATTGCCTTGAGTTTATGCATGTTCTATGTTGTCGGTTCCATCCATGTTTGGCTGTATACGTGCTGTCATGATTATATGCTCAGTTTCTCTGATTTGTTTCCTAAGGGTTCGTTCATATATGTTGAGCTCGACGATAGAATAATTAGGCCGGTTATCGTGCTGACCATCTAGAAGAGCAGTTAGCTCACCTATTTTTAGGACCCGTGGTTGTGTGATTCAATATCGTGTTGTTTATATGATTTTTTAATGCCCCTCAGGAACCGAGCAAGGATATGGATCCTCTTTGCTTCGAGGCACGTGGTTGGGCTGCACAAACCTACGGGTTGACTCTTACATATGACCAAGGGGTCGAATCTCTTCCACGTGTCGCCATGTGTGCGGAACAACGAGTTCCTTAGTTGTGAGCACACGTTGCGAGTCGCACCAACCTTCGGGTGGGCTGGGTGCACTCACCTAGACTAGGCTAGATCTTGTGTGACTCTAGTGCTAGTTATTATCTCTCTATGCGGTGAATCCCTCACTCGTGGAGTAGGGATTTTGTGTGGTTAGTCCCTCACTCAAAGATTAGGGATTCTGTGTGGTTAGTCCCTCACTTGTGGCAGCAGGGATTCTGTGTGGTTAGTCCCTCACTCGAGGATTAGGGATTCTATATGGTTAGTCCCTCACTCGTGGCAGTAGGGATTCTGTGTGGTTAGTCCTTCACTCGAGGATTTAGGATTCTGTGTGGTTAGTCCCTCCCTTGTGGCACTCCCCAACAGGGTCGGGTGACTCTTTTGGCATTTGTGAATGCCCTGCAGATACATTATTGGAGTTGCGCAGTAGGAGTGTGGTGGGTCCCTGACAAAGGTCAGGCTACCCTGAGGCATTCGTGTATGTCTCCGTGATGCGGGTCTCTGATAGGTTAGGCTACCCCGAGACATTTGTGTATGCTTCGCTGATGCAGTTTGGTGGGTCCCTGACAAGGTCAAGCTACCCTGAAACATTTGTATTTTTCTCTTCGGACACGGTATGAGACGTGTCCTGTCCCGAGGTTTAGGAAGCTATGTGTTCTCCTTACTCGTGGTCCTACCCTGACAGTGGTCAGATGATTGATCGACATTTATCTATTTCTTGCCTACGGCTTGCACGCCGTTGTTTGACATTATTTGTTCGTGGCCGGCCCGTGGGACGGGTGTGCTTGTACGAGGCACTTAGCTTCAGTCGGTATCTTTTAACTTGTTTCTATTTGCATGCTCATTCCCATGGTGGGGCTCCTTACTGGGTATATTTCGATATACTCACCCTTTACATTTTCAGGTATTGATCCATTCCGATGTGGCTAGGCTGGGAGCTGGATCGATCATGGACACGGTGTCGTCATTTCCTTTCCGCATTATTTTTACTTCATGTCGAGATTGTGTTTTTAAAATATGTTGATATGTGTTTTGTTTTGAACTATCGGGATCCCGAACCATGATTTATATGTTTTTGAACTATCATTTATGTTTCATGATTTTACGAGATTTTGTTGGAAGTTGCATGTGTTTACTAAATCGATTTTGAGGATTTTAAAATGCATGCGCCCGTAACACCTCATTAGAGTATTTTAGAATGTCGAGTCGTTACACAGTACATTTGAAACAACGATGACATGTACATTAATTTATGTTGTGTTCAAAACTACTCTTGAACCTCATATGACTTCATGGTATTCTTGAAACAAATTATGAACTGTATCATGTTTTGACAAATACTAATAGAATACTTAAATAAATACTATATATTCTCATTATTTTTTTATTCGAATACCACATTGTGTACTTTTCAAGTATTTCGTCCTCTACTATAAGACATTCAGTTGGTAGATCGAGAAAATCACGTTCAAAGTCATGTATTGATGTGAAGACTAGAGTCAAATGTTAACATTCTGGATGTTTATGACACAATATGCGGTCTTGTAGAAACTCTATAATACAATATACTCTAAATGAATGTTGTTTTTCAATTACAAGTACTACATTTCACTTAGGAGTGTTATGATATAATCAAAACACTCTTTCAATACATTTTTTAGTTTCAAACATTTACTTTAATAACTGTATTTTGTAGTATTTTCATGTAAACATTCTTATTTATTCAACTATCTATTAGGCTTATAATACCATGTGTTGGTTTAATAATACAATATAATTCAATCTATATTATTTGTATTTCAATAATAATAATAATAATGTATTGAAATTTTGTAATACCTTTGCTTTTACAACTACATCTATCAACTCAGAAATTATTTCTCTTTGTTAGTTGTATTTAACATATATTTATAATACATCGAAATAGATTTTTCGTCAATACAAATTTTAATACAAGTTTTCATCTATAAAATAGATTTTTCTTGAGTACAATGTTTAATACAAGTTTATAAAATTATCATACATCATTAATACCGTATTACATAATACTATTATCTTATCATGTACATAATGACACAACATACTACAATCGTATTATATAATACCCGTCGTCGTCCTATATTCCATTTGAGTCGTCGAAAGCTTCTCTCAGCCATTAATTCTAGGTTTTTAGTAAGAAAAAAACCCTAATTTATAAAACATTAATAATGATTGAAGAATATAAAGTTGAAAATAATAGTTTGAAAATGTGGAGAGATTTTAGGAAATGTGAAAATAGTTTTCAAAATATTAATGACAGTTAGATATTATTAATTGTTAAATCAAGCAATTTTAAAACTATTAATTTTCACGAATTTGATAACAAGAAATTTTGGAGAAGTGGAACGACAAAAATAGAAAGTCAGAAAGTGAATCATCTTAATCAATGACTAATTTTTCCTCTTTTGTTTGATTAAAATTGGTTTTATAATAATTGTAAGGATATTATAGTAATTTAATATTAAATAAAATTACTTAATTTTAAATGCTTGAATATCCAAACAATTTTTATGAAACTTGGCTAGTTTGTTATTTTTTTTTTTGTTATATTTGGCTAGATCCTCAAAAAGCTCTAAATTAATAGGTGATTTTTTATATTGGGCCGAAATTTTGAAATTTAAAATGAAATTAAAAATTAGAATAATAAGAAATGAAATTTAAAGAATTATAAAATGAAAACTGAAATTTTTTTTTTTTTGAAGAAATGAAAATAAAAATAAATTTTATGAGATATTTGAGATATGGTATAAAGTTTTAAAATTGTCAAATAGAAACGGTAAAACAAAGGCCCTCCCAAATAGAAGTGAACAAAAATGGAAATGAAATGAAAGTGGGAAGAGGAAATTGAAAAGGAAAAGTAAGAGATATAAAATTGTCAAATAGAAATGCAGAGGCCACTGTACCAGGTAAGTTAAAGAGGAAATTGGGGGCATTGTCCAAATCACTCCAAGTCAATCCTAAGAGGGTGATTGGATTTTGGAATTTGGGAGAAGAGGAGAGAGGAAGAAGAAATCAAGAGAAAGTGAAGGGATTTGAAAAGATGAAGTATTTATTTGGAATTAGTATGTTGGGGAGGAAATGTTAGAATTTTTTTTTTTGAGATTTGTATTTTGAAAAAAGATGTTTGAATTTTGTTTTTTTGTTTTTTTGAGAATTAGTATTTAAGAGAGATTTTTTTATTAATTTTTATTATAATAAAGTTTGATTTGATATTTTACAGGACTAAATATGTTTGATAAGACATGGAGAAGAGTTAAAGAAAAATTAAAAAAAAATTGTTATATAAAAAAAAAAACAAACATGTTATTGAATAACTTTCTCTCAACTTCAAAATTCAATCACCCACGAAATCGTATAAATCCACAATTTCTTGGCCCACTTTCTCTTAAAAATTTAAACCAATGTATTGATTGTTTCGTGGCATTTGGCAAAGTCATTGATAAAGATAAAGTTTCTTAAAGTGCTGTTTCACTCGTCTTTCGAGATCTATAAATAGTCCATTTCCATGGAGATAATTCAGAAACCCTTTTGTTTGCCCTTTCCTCATTCCCAAAACCTAATTCGTTTTTCTCCTCTCCCTTTTTCTGCGTCGTGCTTGTTCTTATTTCTGAATCTTAATTCAGTTGGCTTGGTAGCCATGGATTTGGAAGATCTGAAGGGAAGATTTAACAATTTGAAGAGTTCTGCTGAGAAGCAGGAGGGGATAGTGCGTCACTACGAGACGAAAGCTCAAAACACAGCCATGGCGTACCTTATCTGGGAGAGGATCTTTGCTTTTGGTATGTCTCATTATTACAGTTCTTCGGCCCTCATCAATTGCTCGCATTATTGGTCGATGTTTTTGGGTTTCAGTCTTTCCTGTACTGCTCTCTACTTTTTGTTTTTCCTTGTGGCTCTCATCATGTTCTATCGAGCTCACAACCACTTGGAAAGGATTTCCACGGAGCTGACCCGAATCTCCCAACAGATCATGGATACATACGGGCTCGATTACAGATTCGAGGTGCAGGTATACGAGTACCATCCATTGCATAGGATACTTTATATTCTCTTCACTCTCTCTGCTCTACTTTCTGTTACTGCTTTTCAGCTCTATATCTGTTACTATTCTCTATGCAACTGAAACTCTACAACCACCTTTGAGTATCCAGCCAGCTTACGCCCCCCTCACTATTCTCACTCCTGCAACATTTGGATGTCAAGTTAAACACGTACGGAATTAATTTATAGGTAAGTGGCTACCATAGAGTTACTGTTTGCCTCAATTGTTGTGTGTAGTTGTGGCTATATGCCTATAAAATCTCTATATGAGATATTAGTGTAGTGTACAAGTAAAAAATAATTCCACCTGCCCCATTAACACATAATTAATGGGGTGTGTTTTATGTTATTGAGATATATTAAGGGTCAATGTTATGTCTATGTTATTAACAGTCCTGGGTTTGTTTTATCATTTTCTGATTCCTATATGTGTATCTTTATCCAGACAAGACACTTATAAAGGGTCTTGGATTTGTAATTCATGTATGCACTGTGTTTTCCCTTTTCCTGTTCTTGTTCCAAAATACTCTTATGTATGAAACTATTCAGTCCATTTAATGATTTCTCTTTCAAATCTATTTCAATTTAATAATCTACAAAATATTAGTCTCATGCTGAGTACATACAACAAAATTCTCATGGTGTTTACTATTTTTACCAACTATAAATTATTGTGAAAGAGAATTTGATCTCTTGAGCAGTAAGCTATGATCGAAACCAAATGATAGAGGAGAAGAGCACAAAACAAAACGAGAATCGCAATTCCAATGAACGGCCAAGCAAGCGAGAGAAATACAGGAAGAAGAATTAGTGTCATTTATTAATTTGGGTAAAAAACCCCTTCATACATTGAGTATTGAGATTAAGAAGATAATGAACGGTGAGTTGTTTTTACATGGAGTGGGAATCCAATGACTATAAAATCAGCCCAATGATGAATGGTCAAATACAAAAGAGGAATAGCTAAAGGACAAATTTCCACAGATTCTCCCTTGACCTGCAAGCTCTTCTTCTTCGCAAGAAATTGAACAGACACAAACGGAGCTTTCCTAACAGAACAACATTTTTTCATCCATCTCCCATTTTCAAAAGCCCACAAAGCTATGAAAATCTTTCATTTGTCATCGCCTTGGTGAACACATCCACAAGATTGTGTTCAGTGCCAATTTTCCATAGAGAGATCCCATCCTGCACATCACAAATATTATGAAATCACATATCTATGTGATTTGTCCTCCCATGATGAATGGAATTTTTGGAAATGGCGATTGCACTTTGGCTATCAAAATGCATCTCTATGGTGCACTCCTCTCTAAGTATCTCCGTGACAAGTCCCTTCAATCATATCAATTCCTTGATGGCTTCTAGTGTGATGAATTATGCTTCTGTGGATGAAAGCGCATCAATATTTTGCAAGGTTGATTTCGAGCTAATAGCGTTTCCAAAAAGGTAGAATACATATCCAGTGAGGGATCACCTCTTATCAACCTCTGTTGTGTAGTCAGAATCAACAAAGCCAATAATCTTTGATCCCTTGTTTTCACCTCTCGAATATGACAAGCCTCCGGCAGTGGTGTCTGTGATGTATCTCAGCACCAATTTGCAGGCATTCCAATGAGCTCATCTCAGATTTGCTATAAAACGACTTATAATACTCATGGAGTTAGCCAGATCTGGTTTACATGACACCATTGCGTACATCAAGCTTCCAACAAGGTTTGCATGTGGTATTCCCTTCATGTCAACTTGTTCTTCTTGATTCGAAGCTGATTGTCGTGTACTTAGTTTGAAGAGCTGAGCAATGGGAACCTTTACACTTCTTGTGAAATTTTCCATATGAAATTTCGTTACTATCTTCTGAAGATAATTCGATTGTCCAATATGGAGGGTGCCTGCTTTACGATTTCGATTCAGCTCTATTTCCAAAATCCTCTTTGCCTCTCCTATATCCTTCATTTCGAAAGCTTTTTATTTGTAACTTTACACATTCAATTTCTTCTTTGCTATTTGAACAAATGAGAATATCATCCACATAAACCTTTTGAAGTAATTAAACTATCAAAGCATTTATTCCATTGTTGAGAACTCCGTTTCAACCCATACATTGCTCGCTTAAGGAGACAAACAGAGTTCACACAATTCTGCTCTTTGAATCCTTGTGGTTGAGACGTATAAATCTCTTCGTCCAGAGAAGCATATAGGAAAGTTGTGGTGACATCCATCTGTTCCAATTCGAGCCCTTGTTCTACAACAATGGACAACAATGCACAAATTGAAGTGTGTTTAACGATTGAAATGATACTGATTCTAAAGACCACAAAAGTTCTCCCCAACTAACAATCTCATCTTCTCTAAGCTTGTTTCTCATCCTGATATTCCAAGATCCATATCTAACATCCCCAAGTCAGCAATGCAGCCCTTTTGAACCAGAGACAATGCAAACAATTAAGGATATTGTTGTTTCTACCTAACCAAACATCATTCCAGACGAGAGCATTTTGTCATGCACCAACTTTATGGTCAATATTTCTATATACCAAATGCTTCCCACTATCGATTTTCTGCTATGGCCTATAGCATTCCTTACTCATTTTTCTCCGACCTTATAATAATGTATTTTAGCCCCATATTTTATGCAAATAAACTTCCTCCACAAAGTTTTGGATGCCATTTTGCTAGGTGGGAGATGTTTTTCTTATGAACATCGATGATGCCAGTGTTTTAAAAAGCCCAATGGAGCCTGAGGTGCAAGGCACACCAAAAGGCGAGGGCTTTTTTAGTTAAGGCGCACTATATAAAAAAATAGAAAAAACTTTTATATATATGTTTATTTATATATGTGTGTGTGTTTACACAATAAAAATACTTTTCAACCTTCACGCGCTTCGAATGACCTAGTACGGGCAAGCCCCCGAAACTAAAAGCTTATAGCGACCCAGAACACACAAAATATAAAGAAAATAAAAAAATCCCACAAGGCACGCGCCTTACTGCGCCCAGGGCTTCATGTAAGACCTTATTAACTGCACCTCGCTTGGGAAGAGCGAGGCACCATACTTTCGACTGACGCCTAGTTGCATCTAGGCACGCCTTTTAAAGCACTGATGATGCCTAGACCTCCCTCTTCAATTGGGTCTTTACCTTATCCCAGGCTAAAAGTGGCTGGCTTTGCCTCCATTGCTACCTCTCCAAAGGAAGTTATGGTAGAGTTTTTCAATGTCTTTTGTGACACTTTTGGGGGCAAGAAAAAGGGATAGATAATTGGTGGGTACATTTGTCAATGTTGCTTGTATCAAGGTTAGTCGGCCTCCCTTAGGTACATGTGTGCTGCCTCAATTTTGGAGTCTCCTTTCTATCTTTTCAATCACAGGGACTAGAAACCCAAGACTTTGGATTTCCATTCTATAAGATCCTAAAGAAAGAAAGGAAAAAAAAAGTCAAAGGTTAAATGTTGACCAAGTCCATGCGACGTCGTTTGGCTTGGAACAAAACGAAGATGCTTGGTCTTCTACGTGTGAGACGCGTGGCCGCTGAGTCATGCTTTAGCGGTGTGTTTTTCGTTTTTTAAACAAAACGACGCCATTCTTCTCTTCCTCTGTTTTCGATTCAAGCCGATGGTGTCATTTCTGAGTGATGAATCATTTGCAGGTTCTTGGAGCTCTAGGCACGGAGTTTTAGGTGATGCGTATTTTTCCACTCTGTCTTTGAGGTAAGTAGCTATGTTTGTACTTCTTGTACATACTTATTTGTTGTATGAATGTTCAGGAAGTCACGGTGAGTTTCCAGTTATGTTACAGTCCTTTTAGAGTGTTGTGTGGAATGTTTGTGGTGTGTTCTTGTCTCTTTAAGAGATGTATGAATTGTTAGCAAAGTATCACTCATTTGAGAGTGTAGTGTGAGATACTAGTGTGTATCACTCCTTTGAGGGTACAGTGTGAGATACTAGCGTGTATTAATCTTTTGAGGGTACAGTGTGAGATACTAGTGTGTATCACTCATTTGAGGTTGCAGTGTGAGATACTAGTGTATATCACTCATTTGAGGGTGCAGTGTGAGATACTAGCGTGTATCACTCCTTTGAGGGTGAAGTGTGAGATACTAGTGTGTATCACTCATTCGAGGGTGCAGTGTGAGTACTAGCGTGTATTACACATTCGAGGGTGCAGTGTGAGATACTAGCGTGTATTACTCATTCGAGGGTACAGTGTGAGATACTAGCGTGTAACACTTCTTTGAGGGTGCAGTGTGTGATACTTGTGTGTATCACTCCATGAGGGTGTATGGTGAGTTACCGGCAGTGTTTCACCCATTCGAGGGTGCAATGTGAGTTGTTATTGGTGTTCCACTCCTTTAAGAGTGTATGATGAGTCGTTGGCTGTGCTGAACTTATCTGAGGATGTGAGGTGAGTTGCTAGTTATGGCATCAGAGCTATATACGATTGTTCAAGTGTGAGTTGGTGCATGTTCTAATGGTGTTATCTAACTCAAAGCATGATTGAGTATGAATATGCGATTTGTCCTACTGAATGAGGAAGTGTGGTTCATTCGATGAAAGATGAAGTGGATAGAAATGAGGCTTACTAAGCTATCTTATTTATGTAGTGAAAGGCTTTGAAAGCTATATGTTTGTGTTTATACCATTAACTTAGTAAGGTTTATTCATGTAAGTTGCAAGATCACTTGTTCAAGCGTGAGACTAGTATGAGGAGATTAGCTAGTAGCTGTAATGGTGATATAAAGTATGTAATAAATTTAAGCGTGAGATTAGAGTGAGGAGAAGTACTCTGAGGTGAGATAAAGTTATTCAAGGTGAGTTAGCGTGTGTGTGGTTTGCTTGAATCTATTGATAGCACATTGTAAGAATTAGAAGCGTTACCTCAATGATGATGCGACGGGTTGTGTGAGCTGGTAGAGGAACGATGCTAAGGACCATTATATAGTTGAGTTAGGGTATAAGACTCTATTACGAATGGAATGATTAAGTCGTATATGAGCCTATATTTCTCTGTTATGGTTGGACGGGGAAGAGTTGAGCTCGGTTTACGAGGTTGGGTTTGGTTGTAGGATGGTTAAGAGGTGCTCTAAAGTGACAAGTACGATGATCAGCGAGGGGGAAGTCATTCAAGTAGTAAGCAGATGTGTTGGAATGTGCAATCGAGAGTGATTACCTCTAGGTACACAGGTTCTGGTAACCATGGTTGTATGGTGATTATTAGAGCCAAGAGAATGGTCAAGTGTGAGTGGTACTTTCCTGGAACGATGTGTAGTTAGTGAGAACACCGCTCTAGTAGTATGATGTGCAGTAATTGTACACTCTAGTGAGTTGTGCGTCTGATGTGTGTTTTGATGATGTGGTGTGTCTTACCAATTTTGTTTGGGCATTCCTCTAACGAAAGGTATGGTTTGTAGCCAGTTTCCAGTTGGTACACGAGTAATGTACTTCTGGTTTAATGTGAAGATGTGTCTTGAGGTTTAGTTGTGGTGCATAGTGAGTAGAGAGTTGTACTCTAGAGTGGAGTACCTGATATGCATGCCAGATAGGGTGGTCTACGAAAAAGGGTAGAGACTGTGAGATGTCGAGTACCATTGACTGGGTTGATTTGTGTTTGGGAGTTGCTAGTGTGACTTTTTAGCTTCCGCTGATGAATGGTAGTTTACTGCATTAAATAGCTACTTACTTTGTATGTATATACTCACTCTTTGCTATGATGTTAACTCTGACAGGTTTCTTTGGTGCTGAGCTGATGAGATTGGATTGTGATCGATGGGGTTTAGAAAGGTGGTAGCTAGACCAGAGACTTTAAATTTAGATTTCGGTTGTTATCTTTTAGCGGTAAGTTTTTGGGGTATTACAGATTCAAAGGTAATCCAAGATAAGTGGAAGTTCAAGGTTCAACATTAAAGCCATATGGGGCTACTAATCTAGTAGCTTTCTCTGGTAAAGAAACCAGTCTTGTTGCAATTCACATTTAAACCAGAAGAAACTTCAAAGCTTTTTACAATGTCAATGAGGTTTGCTAATGAATCTTTCTTAGTGCTGGTGAAGAGAATAGTGTTGTCTGCAGACTGTAAGTGAATGATAGACAATGTCTTCATTATATCTTACCGTGAAGCCTTCAATGAGGCCTCTTGACTCCACCCTTATGCGTCGTCTACTAAAGTAGTCCATGACGAGTGTAAAGAGAAATGGGGATAAGGGGTCCTTGTCTCAATCCCCTAGTTGCTCTTATCTTCCCATGTGGCTTGCCATTAATGATAATAAAAAATTTGCATATCCATTTTCTTCATAGGGAGCCTAAACCTTTTGCTTTAAGAATTGCATCTAAGAATTCCCAATCCACCATGTCAAATGATTTTTTCAATTTCAAGCTTAAAAATAGTACTCTCCAACCTTTTCCTTTTTCGTTCTTCTATTAGCTATTTGCAGTTAGCATCAATAATCTGCCTTTTATCTACAAAAGTAGATTGGTATGCAGTAATAGTGTGAGGGAAGACAGTTTTTAACCTCTCAGATTGAACTCTGGCTAATATCGGGTAAAGTCAAGTGGTGAGACTGATGGGTCTAAAGTCAGAAACTTTCTTTGCTGCAATGATCTTTGGGATAAGGCAATGATGGTTTTTGTTTTATCCAAAAATATATCTCGCGTGTTTACGCAATGTTGGTTTTGGTTGTAATCTGTCCTTTGTTGGGAATCTAAAGTTTCAACTACTTTAAATAAATTAGAGAGAAATTCAGACATCATTTCACACTACAGTGTTATCACAATCTTCTAAGTGTATTCTCTTTCTCATCATTTGAAAAAAAAACATTCTCCCTCTTTTTTTTACTTCCATTATTATTGTATACGAGATTGCTAGTAAACTTGAAATTATCAACTCAATTAATATCGATTACAATCTTTTGTGTAAAGGAAAAAAAAGGAAGCATCATGCAACAGAAAAGCTCAGTTCCATCTCAACAGAAAGCATGTTAATTGATGAAGAATATGAAGGTGTAGCTGCAGAAAGATTTACACAATAGTAAGATTTTTGCATAATAACTGGTCTAGCAAACTGCATTTTCGGTCGTTTAGCCATTTTTACCATTACGGCACTACCAGATCATTAAGGGTATAGGGCATGCTGAGTTTGTATCTTTGTACATCCTTGTGCTGTTTTTGACTAATAGTGTCAAAATTCATTATCGTTAGTGCTAACCAACCAATTTGGCAGTTGCTTGGCCAAGCCGTACGAGTCCCCACCAGACGGGCTATGAGGACAGATTCCTTACTCCCGGCAGTCGGTTGTGGAGTAGCTACCACCCCGGCATAAGCCTAGTTTGTGGCCTGCTAGAGCGAAGTCCTTTCCTTGGTGCAAGCCTGCCTTGGGATGACCCTTAGCTTTAGGCGTTGGTGTGAATAGGCTGCCTCAGTATGGTACCGAGGGCCTTTCGCCTGCTGTGGATCAGTGGACACATTTCCGAGTCTTAGGCATGCGCACCTGGACCGGCATAGTTTGTGTAGGGCTACATTTATCCGGTTTGCAGGAGCATGCGGTGTGCACGTATGGGCATTAGATGTCGAGAGGAGAGCTCCCTCGGGCTAGTGTATCAGTACACCTTTTCGTTCAGTTTAGAGCCCGACACTTGGGTACTCTCCCAAGTGTCTAGGATCAGCATAGTGAGTTGATCACCTTAGCCGAGAGTTAGAGGGGTTATATTGATTATCCATTTGGAGATCCGCAGTGGATCCTTAGCCGAGAGTTAGAGACTCTCGAGGTTTGAGCATGTTGTGATTGAGCTTGTGTTGAGTGCCTATGTGATGTTTGGATTGCTTGTATGCTAGGATGCTAGATGATGTGACTTGTGTTCTGTATCCCGACTGGGGATTCTTACTGAGTGCCTTTGTACTCTCCCTTATTTCTGTGGTTTTTCCACTAGGTAACTTGGGTCTGCACCGGAGCGGCTAGAGGAGGAGCTGATGGATCATGGGAGTCCGTTGCATCGTCTCTTTCATTTATTTACAGATTCAGCATGTTAGGTTATTTTTAAGGAACCTGTTTTCAGAACTGTTTTAATATACTCTGGCCAGAGGATTTCAATTGTTTTGGTTTTGAACAATGTTTAATTTGGTTTATTGCTTTGCTAATAAATGTTTTTGAGAGTATTATGAATAAAAATAAGATAAGTTGAAGGGATTTGGGATGGAGACCAACTACCCGGGAGTAGTTCTTTAAGGGATACCCAAGAGTGGCGAGCTCCACAATACATATCTGAATTATTGTTGTAGTTGTAGCCACAGATGAATAGAGGTAGTTGGTGAGCTCGAGGAAAGAGCCATTAGCCCATTACCAGTGGTCGCTACTCGCAACTGTATGATATTTTATAACACAGATTCTGAGCCTGTAGTTCTGAAGTGTTCAGAGGACTTTATCCATGCAGACAAAAGATGAGGAAGAGAAATGATCAAATGACTCACTTTGAGGCATTGGATCTTTTTTTTAGTTCAATAATTGGAGGTGGGGGATTTGAACCTCCCTTACCAAAATGGGTACACAATTATGCCAGTTGAGTTATTGCTCTCGTTGGAATTAGAGTTAGAAACGTTGTATTGTTAATGAGTTATTTGGTAATAGCCTAATGGGACTACAACAGTA
>JBBMKA010081285.1:0-14376 GCA_037833695.1 Sechiopsis laciniata | reverse complement strand
ACGCTGAACATAATCAATCCAAACTAGGTATCATGATAACAGATCGCTACACCCTTAAGTGGCAAACACAGAGAAACCAAACATATAACCATTGTAGTACGTACACAGTTAAACATAGATGGAACCGAACATGAAATCATTTTAACACATGTACAACCAACCATAGTCATATAAGCAACAACGAAACATACACATGATCATTCATGAGCTACCTAGTCCACTAGAGGCATTCCAGTCAATAACTTATCATGACACACAGTAGAGTGAACAAGAATCAATCAATCCATCAAGGGAATTTAAAACATGATCACTACATGCTTTATCCTAGATAATTGGATATTCGAATAATCAACAGATAAGAAACTCATCACGTATACAAGCAAAAAGGTACAATTCAGGGAATGGCGATTCGATCACATGGGAACAATAAACAGAAACCTTGTAGTTTAAGAGCTACACTACAATTTATGCGATCACGAGTATAATCAGTTCAATCAAAGGGGTTTCAAATACGGACAAACATGTAACAAGTCATCCAGCAATCCATTTCTCGTAAATTCTAACAAACAACTATTTACATGTTTTTAAGCCACAAACGCGGATCACAATAGAACTCCTTACCTTCCCGACGTCTCGACCGAACCACAAGATGAACCACAAGCCAAATGATTAATCTCAAGAGTCACCTAATGGAAGAATCACAAATAAAAGTCAATGAAACTGATAAACAAAGTAGAATAAACCAAAATGGAGATCACCACCCAAACAGGAGCGGAAAACTAAGCTGACGACCCGTCGCCACAAAACCAAACGAACCTTACCTTTTTTTTTGCCTCGATGCTCTAAGCACGGATCTGGTTTCAGAATCACGAACGGAGCTCTCTAACTCGGTGAAACTAAGAAATAAGAAACGAGTTTAAAACCCTCATCGCCGGAAAACTCCATTAAAGGTGATGTTGAAGCTCGAAAACAAGTCTCAAATGAATAACTGAATTACCCATAATGAATAGACTGAATAATTAAGGGAAACTCGCTACGGCAACACACGCCTGAGAAGAAATATCTGCAACTGGACGGTGAAACATGCCTATTTCGACGAAGGCGATAAGGCGTCGACGAATCTAGATTAGCGGCGGCAGCGACGTTGGTTGGCCAGGAGGCTCGCTGCTGGTGACATGAAACAGAGAGAATGTTAGAGAGAGAGAGAGAGAGAGAGAGAGAGAGAGAGAGAGACTAGGGCTGCAATTTGCCTAGCTGCTGCTTGACAAGTGGCGACAATGGATGACGCAAATTGAAGCTACCTTTCCCTTGCAGCTACCGATAGGTATTAAGGCTAGGGATGGGGAGGGGCTGATCGACGGCTGAGATGGGGAAGGGGGTTTGATTTTCTTGTGGCTGCTCTTTGGGATTCCAAAAGGAGAGAAAATAAACTTTTCTTTTTATAATAAACCATATTTCCATTTTTGGCATAGGTTTTAAAATGCATTGTAAAAACCTAATTTTCATTCCTCAATTAAACCCAAGGAAAGAATTAAAAAGGAATGGATTTATTTAAACAAAATAATCTTAATATTTACACAAACTTAATATTTTAAACAATTTCAAGCTTTAAAAATCTAATTAATCTCTCTTAAGGTAATAACAAAAAAAGAGATGTTTCAAAAATTCTTTGAATAAAACACACCAATATATTTAAAAGAACCACGGTGTTATAATTCTTTGATTTTTTTAATTGTATTTTTTTCTTATCATTTTTAAGATTCATAACCTTTTCATTATTTTTATGAGAAAATTTCTAAATTCTTAGCCTAAATTTAGAAACAATAACACAGTTTGATTCTCTCCATCTCCATTTTCCCTTGTTTAATATATATTTTTTGTAAAAGTTGTAGGTGAATATGTTAAGGTAGTTTATAATGATTGAATAGAAAGCTAAAAATGCAAACTCTCTTTGCACATGATAACCACAAAGAAATTTCATAGAGCTTAAATTTGGCATCTTAAGTCTAACCACCTCTATACATTTTGAAACAAATTACTCATTTAGATATAATAGTATTTAATTGTAAGGTTAAATACCCAAATGGATTCGTTCATATTTCTAAACAAAATAATTGTAGAACCATGAATGGTATGGAAAAACAATTCCACAAAACGAGTTCAAAATTTGAGTTTGAATTAAAGCATAATAGATGTGATTTATTATAACATAATTTCATATAGAGTTGTTTTGAATATGCCTCCTTTCTTTCATACTATATATTAGGACATATATCAGTTGTATTACAATTGACAAGATTTGTAGCCCCGAGCGAAAGTCCCAAAAGTGGACGTAAGCCTAGATTATAACGAATCCAAAAGGACGTTGGTTCTTGTACATCAAAACCTAATGCGCACGAATCAATATTATTATAAACAATGTTCATACCACCGGTACCTCCCCCACTTAATACTAAGTTTAATGTTGTCTTCATAATATCAATTCAATTCTCATAAATTTATGTACACGATTTGAACACAGATCGTGTTACAATGTCTAAATCTTTTCTCTTCATCTGCTCTAAAAGGTACATACAATTATCATTGACACTAATGACGGAATGGTTTATAAAAATGGCAAGAAATCCCGTGTAGTTTAATTTCAAATCTTCATGAGGCTCATACTCTATCACATCCAAGCATACTTGTTTGAGATCTTCAAATTTGTTGCAAGTATTGTTGATGAAATCATATGAGACTGCCAAATTATTGGATTCGCCAATGGGACATGATAAAATGATAAAAAGAAGCAAAAGAATCGAACTATAGAGTTTTTCCATTGTCGTGCTCATCAAATAATTGGTTTCTCTCTCTGTCACTCTTTTCTTTTTCTTTCTTTTTGAAGTGAATTCAATGGTTCTTTTCCCAGGATGATATAGTGATATTTATACGCGAATTACAACTATTCATATGGTAATTTGTTTTATTTTTTGAGTTATATTCACGGTTTCCTCCTAAAGCTATGTTTGGAAAGCAAATAAATGCATTTGCAAAGGAAGGAAACCTAATCAAGTTTAAACTAATTTTGGAATATTTTGGACTAAAATATATGGTACTGTGTGTTTCTTTTCTCTTTTCTTTATTTTTTACGGCATAGGTTGATATGTTATTATGCTTGTTTTTTGGACATGAGGAGTGGTTAATAACCACTTCTTAAAAACCCCTCGTTTATCTTTTGTAGTAAATAACCACTGTTAACTACTTTTCAACTACTCTATCAAATCTCACATTAAATTTTATTAAACTTTACATCAAATTTATCGCTCAACCACTATTAACTTCAATCATCAAGCAAGTAGTTGATTACTCCTCTACAATTAACCTCAATCTCCAAACGAGTAGTTAACTACTCCAAACTACCATTAACCACTTCATTCTCTTCCACTTCACTCTTTTCTACCAAAAACAAACACACTATAGTATCGATGTAATTATAAAAATCAACTTTTATGTGTGCATGCCTATTTATTTCAACATAATTTTTATTAGAATTTGAAATTTTCATTAAAATATAAATGGTCAAAGAGGGTCTTAGAGTGCTTAAGGTGATGAGTTTCTTGACATCCAAATGTTGTAGAGTTAGGCAGTATATCTCGTGATATTAGTTAATGTGCGCGTAAGCTGGCCCGAACGGACATAGATATCAAAAGAAAAAAAAATTAAAATCTAAATTTTAATCTTTCAAATATATTAATTTACATTTGTATATAACAATTGTAATTATATTTGATAATGAATTTCAAATACTTTTTATTTCCTAATTGGATAATTTTCCATAAAAATTTTGTTATTGTTATTCAACCACATTTGAAAACAGTTTGGAGTACTAAAAAAAATAGAACATATAACCTCATAATTATTAATCGTACTTTATGTTACCGAACAATATTTCTTTTGACACTTTCACCAATAATACTTTATAGGAAAAATTACACAACCACTCCTCGTGTTTGTAACAATTATATCTGTAAACTTTTAGTTAGATTAATTACCTCCCTCAAATTTGATAGGTGTTTGCAATTAACCTTCAAAGTCAAATTTAAGTCAAAACAAAAAGGATAAAATTGCCATTTTGAAAAAATTGGCCCAATCTTTCTTAATTTATCTTCTTCCTCGACCTCCATTTCCTTCTCTCACCTCTCTCTTTTAAGTTTTTTTTTTTCATTAAACCTTTCTTTCCCTTAAAATATTTTTATTACCATAATTTGAATAGGTTGAAGGTGGGATTGCGAACTAATTTATATGTTTAAGTGATGAAATTTTAAGGCTTTGATTATAATTTGAACATAAGTTTCTAATATGTTATATATCACCATCTTCAATGGCAGACCCACCAATGCAGATAGGGGAACTGACAAATCAAGGAAAAGAATCGAAATTAAAATGGAAGAACGAGAAAGAACAAAGCAATTCAGAAATGGAGCAGACAGAAATTTTGAAATTGTAATACTTTGGGTTTGTTTATAATATTTGATTTTGTGTGAAAACTGTTGAAGAACAGTTATCTTAGAAGTCCAAATAATTATCTTCAAGTGAGAAAAACAAAATTAGAAGTCCAAATAATTTTAGTCATTTTCTTAATATGTTCCTCAAATTTGGCCATTTACCTAGTTGAACCAAAATATTTCTTAGATCGATCTCCCATCAATTAAAAAAATTCACAATTGTCCCTCCATTTGATTATTTAAAAATTAAGTTTTAAAAATTAAGTCACTTATGATTTTTTTAATGCAAAATAAAGTTAAGTATTCAAATCTGTCTGTAAATTTATGGGAAGAAAAAACGTGAGGAAAATTGTATCTTCATTTCTGAAACTAATTTGATTGCCAAAATTTTATCTAATTATAATGAAAGTTTAATTAATAAAAATATTAATTTAGGGTAAATATTTATCAGAGAATACCAAGTTATAATTTGGTAATCAAGCTATCATCTATCTCATAGGCCGTTCATTTCCCCTTAAATCACTATTCTTAGTCTTTTTTTTTTTTTCGAAAATTTTCTTGCATATTCATTTACTTCCAAAAATTTCTTTTCATGAAAAATGTCACAGTTTTATATATTTTGACTTAAAATGATGAACAAAATCATCTATTGCACTAAAAAAAAACATCTTTTTTTATATCTATGTTCAATAAAACGCATAAAAATAAATTAAGTCCATATACATAAATTGTACATTATTTAAGGTCCAAATTAACTAGTTTTGCGTCTAAAAAATCACATTAACGTACAACATATAATTACGTGAGATTTTTTTTTTTTTTTTTTTTGAAGGGATATAATAACATGAGAATTAATTATAGAGGTTTGGTTAATTTTTTATGCTAAATATACGCAGAGCATAAACAAGATTTAATTTTTTTTGTTTGAGTTAATGTCTGATTCAAGATCAAATTGTGTAACAAACGCATGTTCTTCATCACTTTCAAATAAGAAAGAGATTATTAGGGAGATGTAGACCATTGTTTAACCAAATAGTTGGAGTTCATTCATGTCCATGTAAACATTCAAAACCTAATAGGGCATTATCAGAGATATTTCGACCAGGTAAAAAAGCACTCTGATAGGGAGAAATAATGTTTGGCAACAAAACTCGTAATCTATTTGATATAGTTTTTGAAATCAGCTTATAAATAACGTTGCAAAGGCTTATAGGCCTAAAATCTTTCATTGAGCAAGCATTTTTATTTTTAGGGATTAGGGTGATAACTGTTTTGTTGATTTCGTCCATGTGAATATCATTATTGAAAATGTTTAAATAGAAACCAACAACGTCCGTCCCTACAATTGACCAATATTTTTTAAAAAATAGAGTAGTATAACCGTCGATACCTGGAGCTTTTGATGGGCCCTTGTGTTTAAGGGCTTCAATAATTTCATCCTCAGTAAAAGATTTCGTCATGACAAGCTTCTCTTTTTCCGAGAAAGAATGGTGAACCTCATCATAAAAGTCTCGCACTGTACTTTCATCTGCAGTTGTATTGTTAGATGCAAATAAATTAGAGAAAAAAGCACAAACCTCACTCTCAATTTCATTTTCATATTAAGTGAAACTCCCGTCATCACGTTGCCCTCTATCAATAAAATTCACTCTTCGACATTGAGAAGCACAAGCGTGGAATCATTTAGAATTTCTATCTCCCCACTTTAGCCAATCAACTCTGGACCTCTGTTTCCAGTAAATTTCCTCCTCAATAAGAAGGTTTTCTAAATTTTGTTTGGCTTTTCTTGCATCGCCGTTACTAGAAATCGTATTTTGAAGGGCCATACGTTGCTATTTCAATTTTTTCATCATAACCCCCCTTCTTTGCTTTTCCCAGTGAGTCAACAATCTTGCACATGTAGAAAACTTTCGCATAAGGTCACTACCAGAATCCCTTTTCATTCAAGTTCCTCCAACTGTTTTCAATAACTAGGCCGCAATCTTCTTGCTTAGTCCATACTTCTTCAAATCTAAAAATTTTATCCCTTTTGAGCCTATTTGAACTAAAATCAGTTGAAATGTTCATTTCAATTGGGCGGTGATCAGAACCCCAAAAGTCAAGGTGAGTCACAACAGTAGCAGGGAAGATCCCAAAATTTCTGATATGGAACCAGTCACACGCCACTGTCCTTCAATACTAATTATCAAAGCATGGATATGGAAGTCATTATACGAGCAAATTGAAACGTTTATATTATTATTCCAAAAGAGACATAGCCCTCTACTTTTACCACGACAATCCACAAGAAAAACATTATCAAAATCTAATTGTGCTTTAACTGCCAAAGCACGACTCCCCTGACACTTACTTTTTGAAATAAAAATTAAACTAGCTGAGGATAACATGGCAACTCTTTTAAGATTACGGACTGCACAAGGATTGCCTAGCCTCGGACATTCCAGAATAATATTTTCATAATGCTCGGCGACCCTGAAAATCAGGATTCACCGGTAAGGAACATGGGCTAACATCAATTTCAATTCCACCCGCAGGCTCAGAAACTGTAGTGCCAATTTTTGTCTTTTTCAAAGGGATTTCAGCATGTAAAGACAAGGTGCTCTGGTCAAGAAATCTTTTACCTTTCCCCTTATTGAACGGTTGTGAGGGAACTATATATGTTTTTTTTGTTGAAAGAAAAAAATATATATGTTGGAATATAATAGACGTGAAACACATAATATTGATTTTTATAATTAGGTCAATATATAATAGACTCGTATGTTATGGTAAGATATCAAGTACCTTTGCTGTAAAGAATAAAGAAAAGAGAAAAGAAACAAACAAACTACTATATATTTGTCTAAAATATTCCAAAATTAGTTTACAGATATTAATTAGGTTTCCTTCCTTTGCAAATGCATTTATTAGCTTTCCAAACATAGCTTTAAGAGGAAAATGTGAATATAATTCCAAAAATAAACAAATTACCATATACGAATAGTTGTAATTGTAATTGTAATTGTAATTAATTCGTGTATAAATATCACTGTATCACCTCTTGCTAAGGACCATCGACTTCACTACAAAAAGAAAGAAAAAGAAAAAAGAAAGAGAGAGACCAATTAGCTAAATGAGCATAGCAATGGAAAAATTCTATTGTTTGATTCTTTTGCTCCTTTTTATCATTTTATCATGTCCCATTGGTGAATCCAATAACTTGGCAGTCTCATATGATTTCATCAACAACACTTGCAACAAATTTGATGATCTTAGAGAAGTATGTTTGGATGTGATAGTTTCAGAGTCTCGTGAAGATTTGAAATTAAACTACACAGGATTTCTAGCTGTCTTTATAAATTATTCCATCGTCAGTGCCAACGATAATTATATGTACCTTTTAGAGCAGATTAAAAGAAAAGACTTAGACATTAGAACACACTCTGTGTTTAAAGACTGTACACAAATTTATGAGAATTGCATTGATATTATGAAGACAACATTAAACTTAGTATTAAATGGGGGAGGTACTGGTGGTATGAATATCGTGTTTATTAATATTGAGGCGTGCGAATTGGATTTTGATGTACAAGAACCAGCTTCTTGGTGGATTCGATATAATCTTGGCTTGCGTCCACTTCTGCAACTTTCTCTTAGGACTACAAATCTTGTCAATTGTAATACAACTCATATATGTCCTAAAAAGAGTATGAAAGGAAGGAGTCGTATGGTGAATAATTCTACCTAAAGTTCTATAAGCTATAATAAATCATTCATCTATTATGCTTATCCAAATTCAAATTTTGTATTAGTTTTTTGAAATTGTCATTCTGTACCCTGCATGGTTCTACAATTATTTTGTTTAGAAATACGAATGAATCCATTTGGGTAATTAACCTTACAATTATATTAAATATTATTACATCAAGATGAGTAGTTCCAAAATATATTACATTTAGATGAGTTATTGTTCCAAAATATATAGTGGCGGTTACACTTAATGGCGTCATATTTTAGTACTTTAAATTTCGTTTTTGTTCTCAAGTGCAAAAGTACTGGTTTTATATATATATATATATATATATATATTTGAAATAATAACCATTCATTAATTTTATCAAAAAATAAAAAATAACCATTCATTAATAATAAGTCATACAAAACTATTTCTCACAAATAGAAACTTATAGCTACTTTGATTCCAGTTCACAATTCGAATTGAGATCGACCAGAACTAGGAGAGTCAACAATAAAGAGTAATCTAAATGGGTTACCAAGACCTTGTATGCCGACCTTATGACATATGAGAATGAAAGAATCCAACGTAAAAGACAAACAATAAATTTCAACACCATAAAAGTTGAGTTTTAATGAGTTTTAGAGGTTAAACTAACAGACTTAATACATACTAACGTACTTGTAACCACCAAAAGAAATGAATAGAGCTCCAAACTCGTAGAGGAGTAAAGATGTTTTTGAAGGTAACATTTGTCCAATCCTATAATAGAAAATTCTTTATCAATCAACTCTTCTTCGAAAAGGACATGAACATAACCAAATTGACATCATACTTACTTTTATTAATAAAATTTAAATTTGGGATAGAAAGTGTAACCATTTCTTGAGGATAGAAAGTGCCCAAAAGTTGTCCTTTCTTCGAGCACTACCAATAAAATTCAAATTTATTGTTTTATTTTTAACTTTCTATTCAATCACTATAAACCAGGTTACACATTCATCTATTACTTTTGCAAAAATTTTGTGTTAATATATACTGAAATATAAAAAATGCCCTTAAACTATCTGTCAAACTTAACCTTGAATATTGTAAATTTGAAAAGTATTATAGAACTTTACAAAATGTTTCAAAAATTTCTTTGCTATTAATTTTGAATGGAAACCATTAAAGTTTTGTTTCAAAAGTATCACTAAACTTTAAAAAGTTTAAAAAATATCTTTGATTTAAAAAAAAAACATAAATTTTAAATAATTTAACTCACAAATATTTGAATTTAATGTAACAAACTTTGGATAAGATGAACAAAACATTACGGAGGACTCGTAATGACTTTCAAATAGAGATTTGTTGTTTATTATGCATCAAGATTAACACTATAATTTAGAGTTCATTTAACCTTGTAATTTATTTAAACTAATGAGTTTCTTCTTGTTGAAAATCTCACATTGATAAAGTGAGGATATATCTTAGTCTTTAAAAGATAGGTGAACTACTTCTCTCATAGTCAATAGTTAAATTATTTAAATTTTATGTTTTTTTAACACAAAAAATATTTTTGAAACTTTATGAAGTTCAAGAACATTTTTTAAATAAAATTTTAACGGTTACCATCCAAAATTTACCACAAAGTTATTTTTGAAACGTTTTATGAAATTCACGGTATTTTTGGTGATCTAGCCGTCATCTATTTCACAGGTCGTTCATTTCCCCTTCAGATTCAATTTGAGGATCCAAAAATTCAACAATAATGATAGTAGCAATAATGAAGCCCAATCATTATCTAATTACGTGAGAAGAAATCGTTTAAAAAATTGATGCAATTTTAATAATCATTATCTCTCAAATCACTGTTCTAAGTTGTTTATTTCCTTCAAAAATTTTCTTACAAAAATTTCCTTCCGTGAAAAATGTCAAATTTTATTTTTATTTAAATTTTGAACAAAATCATCTTTTGTACTAAACAAAACATCCTTTTTCTACATCTTTTAAGTTCAATAAATAAAGTCCATATATAAATTGTGCACCTTGCTCTTTTAAATAAAGTGAAATTAATTGGTTTTGCATCTACGTACAACATATAATTACGTGAGAATTAATTATAGAAGTTTGGTTAATTTTTTATGCTGAATATACGTGGAACATAAACAACATATAATTTTTTGTTTGAGATAATGTCTGATTCATGATCAAATTATGTAGCAAACTCATGTTCTTCTTCATCACTTTCAAATAAGAAAGAAGTTATTAGGGAGATGTAGACCATTGTTTAACCAAATAGTTGGAGTTCATTCATGTCCATGTAAATACAAGTACAGTCTACTTCAAAAGAAAAATAATAACAATAATAAAGTATTGTCTAAAATTTAAGTTAAATCCGGTCGAAATGGTACCCCTGTTTCAGGTAACCAACTGACTCCATCAATAAAATTTTTAACAGTGAATTTAGAAGCCTCCAAAGAGTTGATGACATGGTACCCAGGCCATTTAACTCTTTTGGAGATATCAGCTCCTGGACCTCTATTTTGATACTCGGCATAATATAATAAATTTAAAGGGCTGGCCAGTGACCAAGCCGACCATCCCGCCGGATTGACCACATAATCTAAAAACGATTCCATGAAAATCACAGTGGCATAATCTCTCCACGGACGGCCGAGATAAACCTCAAAACTTAGATGTTTACTTGACTCGAACTTTGGAGAGGCCATGACACTACAATTCTGAAAGACAAAGCCACTCACTTCCCTTTCAGCATCTTTTGACTGTGCAGTAACAGTAATAGGAGTATTAGGTAATTGTGCATATACTATGCAATCTTGAAAGATTGCAGAGGCACCCCCAAAAATAAAATCAACAGTTCCATAAATATCACTTTCTTTGAAGAATAAATAATGTCCATTAAAAAAAAGTGTATCTTGGAACCCCACAAATACACACCTGTAAAAGCTTGTCCAATTACCATAATTGTTCAGGGCAACTGCTGGACCACTATTTAGACCAGCAGAATTTTGAAAAGTTATCGACTGCGCCACAAAATGGTGTGCATTTACCACTGCAATAGAAAAATAACAAAGTTAATTGAATTCACCCATTTACCAAATCTTAATCAAAGGAAAATTTACACAAATAGTTACTTCTTCAAATATATTACAAAAGTTATAAAATCTATTTCATATATTTTAAGATTATTTCAAACAATTATTACTTAGTTCAATTAACTAATGGTTTTGCATGTAAAAAGTGAAACAAATGTGAAATTGGACAGAAAGGTAAAGTGAAAAGGCTAAAGTAGGCCGTTGGAAAAAAAATAAAAATAACTGTTGGTTTGCTGCTTTCATCAAACTATAAAAACCAAAACTATAAATAATCATTTCAATGAAAATAATCTTAAAATCAAACTTGTTTTAATATTCATATAGTTTCACGACCTATCTTTGAGCCACATTTAGTTTTTTAAATTCATGTTTTTTTTTTTTAATTTTCAAACTAAATTTTCATTCTAAAAACACAATCTCAAAGCAATTTCTTGAATCCACAATAAAACAGAGTATATTCATAAATTAAAATTCATACTTTTTAATCTTCAAACTAAATTTTCATTCTAAACACAGTAATCTCAAATCAAGTTTTTGAATATTTTATTTATGAATTTTGTATATGTTTTGACGTTTTAGTATTCAAATCTCAAAAAACAACGTAAAATTACCACCTTATTATAGTTATAAAATAAACATATATATATCATATTCACTCAATCAACATGCATAAAAAAATATATTTCAACGCACGAAGATATATATTATTCATTTAGTCCAACACACATGAAGATATATATTATTCATTTACATGCATGAATATCATATTACATTTAATCCAACATGCATGAATTAGGTATTACAAATGACCATTTGATTACAACTACATCTACATGCATTATTATAACTATGAAATCAACATCCATGAAAAATACTCATTGAATCTAACATACATGAAAACATGAAATATACCTTATACATTCAACATTACGAATCATTATAAAAAAATCTAATAGAAACGATGTAAAAAAAATAAATAAATCAACAAGAAACAGTATGTTGAAAAGAAAAAAAAGGTACTAGAAACTGTAAGAAGAATATGGAAAAGAGAAAGAAAATGAAAAAAAGAAGAGAACTGAAGTTACCGAATGTGGAGGAGTCAGCCGTTCCAAACCCGGTTATGTTGCTTCTATTATCCACAATGATTGTATTGGATGCATCATCCCCAATCATTGTGAGATAAGTTTTGGAAGAAGGAACTTCCACACGTTCCATATACGTTCCCGCCTTAAGGCGGATGAAAAAACGTATATGGCTATACTCGGGGGCAGCTGCCACGGCCTCCTTTATAGCTTTGAAGTTACCGGATCCATCAGTGGAAACAGTAACATTAAACGTAAAGGATACCCCCGTTACAAAGAAAACAAAAAGAAAACAGAGTATTTGAACCATCGCCATACAAAATAGAGTTTAAAAGAGAGCTTTACAACAAAAGAAGAAGAAGATATGAAAATTCTCTTAAGCTTCTATGGAAAATGAAGTGATGAATATCATATATGTAGGAAATAAATATAAGTTTAAAATAAAATGCAATAAGTTAGAAAAATCTTGAAATGACATTCTTTTTAATCTACAAGTAGGATATAGATATTTTTATATAAAAATTGGGTTTTTTTCCTTTAAATTAACATTTCCTTTCATTTAAATATATTCTAATTGTGGAAAAATCAGTTTTTTTTTTTCTTCTATAAGTAATTCTTACTTTCATACACTTCTATTTTTTGAAATTTTGAATCACTATAGTGTAAGAAAAAAAAATTGAAACAAATTTAGAAAAGAAGCTTCATTGCTGCACATTCATCTTCATGCATCAATCATCCTTAGTCTGAAAATGGAACATAGTAGACTTAGCGAAGAAACCCACAATAAACTTAAACTCCAAATTTTAGAACTAGAGTTTGGTAGTATAGTACACTTATAAAATAAAGTTAGTACATACTTATTACTAATAAGGGATGAGGTATTGTTGAATAATTTTCATTTGGTTGCTGAAGTTTTATTTACTTTTGTAAATTGATACGTTCAAAAGTTTAATTAATAAAATTATTAGTTTAGGGAATTTTTTTTTTTCCTCTTAAATTCTTATGAATACTATAATTTTCAAACAGGTGAATTATAATTTACTCTCAAAATTACAAAATAAATTAATTACTATAATTTTTCAAAAATAATATGGAAAAGTTCAAATTTATTTATTTTATTTTAAATTCTAATATAGAAATTAATGGTGGTCTTTTTCTTCTTTTTCACTAAAATCATAGGTTACCGCTTTAAATTCCAATTCCTAATTTTCCTCAGCACTGACAAAGCCATGGAATTGACCCATATCTAATTACAAAATTGATACATTTTGAATAATCATATCTCGTGAATCACTATTTTTCATTAAATAAAAAGCTACTTATTTACTGTGGGTTATATGAAAACATGAAACAGAAATGTTGGGCAAAATCATTTTTATTGACCATATTTTGAGTTCATTAAATCGCATAAAAAACAAAAGAAGGTCCTATACATATAAAATTAAGAATACATGAATCTGGCTGGAAATTTAAAAAACGGAAACCAAAATACTATTTTTTAATTTACAAAATTTGAATTGAATTTTCAAAACATACCTAAAAAGTAAAGACAAAAAAAGTAGTATTTATGAGCTAAATTTTTCTTAAAAAACAAATTGTCTCCTAAATATTCAAATTTAAAACGTTTAAGAGAATCTGATTTTCTTTATTGGAAGCATCTCTTTAACTAAAAAATCATGGAATGTGTTTTATTTTTTATCTACAGATAATGAACCTAATATCATTCAACTTAATAACACCAAACTTCTAAAATTCAATGATTATATAATTCCATTGTTCACAATTAAAAAGATAAAATCTCTATTAAATGTGACTCGGTCTAAATAAATAGACTTCCAAAATTAAAAAGAATAAATATCCATATCTGAAATTAGGCCTCAATAAAAAGAATAAATTAAGTAAATAAGATGATAATGCAAAACAATAGTAATAAAAGAAACATAGCAATCTTGTAATAAATCAAAACATACCACTAGAAATAGAAATAAAGTAGTCGT
>JBBMKA010081264.1:0-14377 GCA_037833695.1 Sechiopsis laciniata | reverse complement strand
GCAGCATGCGGTGTGCGCGCACACGCGTTAGGCACCGGGCGGAGAGCTCCCTCGGGCTAATGTTCGTGAGTACACCATTTCCTTTCCTAGTTTAGAGCCGAACTTCGTGTACTCTCCTGGATGTCCCAGGACATTTTAAGAGAGCTGGTCAGGACCAACTGTTGAGCGGTCACTTGGCCGAGGGTAGGAGACCTCCGAGGATATCTATTTGGGATCAGATTTTGAGTTGATCATTTGGCCGAGGGTAAAAGACCTTCGAGGATATCTGTTGGGATCAGTTATTGAGCTGATCATTAGGCCGAGAGTAAGAGACTTTTGAGGACTCAGAAGTTGTATTGACAACTCATTCCAGGGTTTCTGTGTTGGTAACTGTTTGCGTGTATACTTGAATGCTAGATGAGATGTTGTTTCGTGCTGTACCCCGGTTGGGGATTCTTACTGAGTGCCTTTGTACTCACCCTTATTTTTTGTGGTTTTTCCACCAGGTAACTTGGGACAGCACCGAGATGGCTAGGGGAGGAGCTGCATTGATTATGGGCGTCCGCTGTCAAAATTTATTGTTGTCTTTAAACAGCATGCAGAATAGTTTCATTTATAAAGAATTTCATGTTTTAAGTTGTTTGAATAACTCTGGCCAGAGGCTTAACTATGTTTTATTTGTGAACGGTTTAGTTTGAATAAATTGGCATTTGTTTAACTTACAATTGTCTTTATATTTAATTTTGAACGTATTGAACCATGCATGTTGAGTAAGAACCGGTTTTATGACCATTTTAGAGTCGGGTTCTTACAAGTTAACAACTATAATTCTATAAAATCTTTCTTAACCCTCACATAAAGATCTCATAACTCAATATAAGTACAATTCATTCAATATCTCTCTTGAACTCATATGTTACATTTAAACATTTGTAGTTTTTTATTTTAATAACACACGCAAACCCATTCTATGAATCTAAAAGCTTTTAGTTACATTATATTTAAAAGATTGTTAGTAGAAGAATGAAAAAGAAGAAAGGAAAAAGAAAAAAAAAATGTGAAGTATAGATAATTATTGCATACATCCCATCTTGAAGGATTGAACTCATGTGGAGAATGATGCAGCTTTTCGTCCATGTAAAGTTCCGAAAACCAAGGTACAGCTTTCCATCCCTTTGGAATAAGTTTACCTAAAAATTGAAAATTAAAAAACTATTATCAATACTCAATAAGCTCGACATTAGAGGTCACTCTCTGTTTACCCTCACAAACCTAAAAAAGGGATTGAGACTTAAATTGAGAGGAATGAAAGAAAAAAGATGAAGATAGTGAAATGAAATCAAAGACTAACCATTAATTTTAACATCGACTGTTGCCTCACGAAAAAGAGCAAATGTTAGACCACAAACACGAAGTGTCTCATCTATCACCTGAATGTCAGAAATATATGTATTAGAAAAAAGTTTCATTTAATTTACGATTGAAACTTTCATTCTCCATTAAAATGGTCTATTAGAAAATTGTATTTTAATTGATATATTATTCAAATGTTTATGAGATTGTGAGTTTCATTGTTTAAGAGAAATGAGTTTCATTTCTCTTGAATTTATGTTTGTTTAAGTTAACTTTGATGGAAAGTTAAATTTATGTTAAATGAAGTTCAACATCGGTCCTCCCTTTACCTATAAATAGGAACACATTTGTCCATCTCAAATGTGTGAAAGTGAAAGAGAAAGAAACATTAAGATAGCTTGGAAAACACATTCAAGCTTATAGGCAAGGAGGGAGAACCCAATTTCTTCTATTGAATCAATTGTGAGAAAGTTTCAATACAACACTCATTTCTTGTGTTGAATCAAAATGTTCTTGAATCACAATGTCACGAGATATACTTTAATCTTAATAAGATTTAATTACATTTCATAATAATCATATTATTAAATATATTAGGATTTATCTTATACATAAAATATCTAACAATATGCAGAAACATCATCATCAATGCCTTAGGTAGTTCATCTCGTTATTATTTAGAATTTTGTATAACAATAATTTTATCTTTATTTTGCAACAATATTTTTTCTTGATAACGTCTTTATCTTTTATCTTTTGTAATTCATATATATGCAAGAACCTTTTCAATATATTATTCAAATTTTAAAATAAAAGTATGCTCTCAAAACTATTACTTCAATTTTAAACGTTATGTGAAGATAAAAAAAATATAGAAAATATAGAAAATAAAGATGGTTGGTAAGCAAATTATTACTGTAAACTAATGTATGGTTTTAAGAAAAATCAACGGTCATATTCAAATGACCAAAAAAAAAAAATCTTTAATATTCAATAAATTAATCAATATTTGGTAAATTATATTTTAAACATGAAAAAATGTTATAATAATAAGTAAATTTGATGTATTATGGTTGTGATTTAGTTATAAGGGCATAAAAAAACACATTTTTCTCATCTGCATCTTTTTTTTATATTGTATAATTTTTTTAAGAGATAGTGACTTGAAATTCATAATGGTTTTAAATTAATATTTTATTACTCTAAATTACGTCCTCATATTTCATAGTTATCATAACAAACTTTGGTTAAAAAAACAGTTTTTTTTCAATACAAATAAAAGAAAATAAAAAAAACAATTCTAATTAGATTAAAAGATAAAACTAAAATACTTCACCATACCGGCTGTAAGAATTTAAAAAAAAAAACAAAACAAAACAAAACAAAAACAAACAAAAAACACAATAAAAGAAGTCAATTATATATTCTTTAGAAGAAATAAATCAAATGATAAAAATAAATAAATAAAATCCAAGCACACTCCAATTACCTGAGAAAGATACTTCATTTGTTTAAATTCTGAAAGACTTATACCCTTTTGTGTCGGAGGTCTTCGTCTCATAATATCTTCTTGTTCTTCCTAAAATTATTGAATCTAACAAATTATTATAAAAAAATGATAAATCAAAATTAAATTATGAAAAAACTAGATTGTTATATAATGTGATAAATTAAATAATTTTAGTTAGATCCTATAAAGTGTATTAAGATTAACATTAATCCAATAAAAATAAAATAATTAAAATCATCAATGGGAGCTTAACTCGCATGTATTCTCAAAGTAGAGGCCGCATATTTGAATCACACAATTTCTAAATATTGTTAACATACTAGAAAAGATATAAACCAAATTCATTCATCATTTTTTGTTTTCCCGACTAACAACTTTTTTTTAAACTAACAAACTCAAAAAATTGGACAAGTTCATTTTTTGAAGTCAATGGTTTAAATTCACATACTACGCATTCTACACTAAACAAAATTTATTTTTAAACACAAGAAGTAAAAGCATGGATGGGGTCTATCCTTCATACTCTAATCACACTATTATATTAGGTGTTCATCAACGATGGACCTAAACACACATATGTGTGGTCGATTACTAATTGACTTGAAATATAACATCATATCAAATTCTATGCAGTAATCTTTAATTGCACTCTCATATCAGAGTTTATAAACAAAATACCTACACACAAATATATGAGGTCTATTGTTGATACATTTGAATTACAATATTTTAGAATGTTTGGCTGTAGATGAATGAGATGAAATGAGAGGATGATAACATGAAAATCTTTTTTGAATGTAATGAAATGAGATTGAAGGAAAATCGTGTTTGTGATGAAAGAAGAGATAAATACATTTGAAAGAGTGCATAATAGAAAGCTTAAGACCTCTTTTGGTATATTGATTACTTGATAAAATGGATATAAACATACACCCTCATTAAAAATAGGAAGAATGAGCTGATACCCATTAGTGGGATTAGATACTCTAACTTAATGGGTACCTACTAAAGCAATAAATTAATGAGAAGTACGAAACAAGTGAAAATTGGGTACTAGTACACTCACTGTACTTGCTACAGCATGTCTATCGTAAAAACCCCGCTCAAACGAGGCGGGAGAAGGAGTTTAAGCCCGAGTTTATCACAAAGAAGCATAAATGGTTGCGTGGATAATTGTTTGGTGAGAGAATCTACAAATTGATTATGAGAGTGAACGTTTCTGACATTAATACTATTGGCATGAACTTTGTTCTTGATAAAATACGCACCAATCTCAATGTGTTTTGTTCGAGTGTGAAAGCGATATTATGCAATTAAGCTTCGGCAGAGATATTGTCACACAAGATGATTAGAGTGGAATTAGCAAGGATACGAAGGTCATGAAAAACAGCTCAGAGCTAGAGTTTACATGTCACATGAGAGAGGGCTTGATATTAAGATTCAGTGCTAGAGCGACAGAAATATCATGCTTCTTAAACGACCAAGAAACTACACTCTTTCCATCATTAGATGAAGCAGCCTAATCATTATTAGAGAATCCAACAAAGGGGAAGAAGGTTGTAGGAGTGATTGCCATACCAAGATGTAGAGTACCTTGAAGGTACCAAAATACATATTTAGAGCCCGCTAATGAGTCAAGCGAAAGACTTGGTTGAATCGATTGAGTTTATTGACATAGAAACGAACATAACATCTAGAGTGCTACATATAATATAGAGACTCGAGTTTGCTACAATAGAATGATTAATCATTAGTTCTTCTTCATGAAAGGATAATTGTTTTCCAAATAACATAGAAGTTGGTGAAGGGTTTAGGTGTTGGAGATTAAGTCTTGAGAGCAAGGCAGTAATGTAGTGAAATTTAAACGAGAGTAGACCATCAAGAATTGAGACTACTTAGACCCCAAGAAAGTTGTGACCTATACCGAGATCTTTAACAATAAAGAGAGTATAGAATTCAACGATAACATGATTGATAAGAGATAGACGTGAGCCTTTAAGAAGAAGATCATCGACGTATACTAGAAGACATACACATCCTTTAGTCATTTTGTAAACAATAGTGAGCTATTAGCTTTGGATTAAACAAACATCTATATTAGTAGAAAGAAGAAGAGTTTATCATTCCAAGCCCGAAGGGACTATTTTAAGCTATGCAAGGCTTTATTCAAATCACAAGATGCATAGGAAAGGTTGGATCTTCAAAACCAAAAGGTTGGCTAACGAAGACGATTTCTTGGAAGGTCTGTAAAGAAAGCATTAGAGATATCGAGTTCTCATAAAGGCCAATTGCAGGTGAGAGCTATGACCAGAACCAAATGAATCATGTATGGCTTAATAATCAGACTATAAGACTCCCCATAATCCAATTTAGCCATTTTGGGGTACCTTTTAACCACAAGTCTCGGCTTGTAGCGTTGAATGTTACCTTGAGTATCGCGTTTAAGTTTGTAGACCAACTTGTACCAACCACGTTAGTAATTGTTGATGCTGGAACCAGTGACCAAATGTGATCCATAAGAGTTTTAAATTAGTCATTCTTGGCTTGCTGCCATTAAAGATGACACACTGCATCTTTGAAGTGAATAGGTTCAACCACAGTTAAAATTATGTCATTACATGGAGGCTTTTGAAGGACGCCTATGAAGATAGGATTCTGACACATGGTGCGCCTCATTCAGCTGGTGTCAAGATAGGGCACTAATTGTGAGGCATTGTAATAGGGGGAGATGAGTTTGGAATTGGTTCAGTCTTATGAGTTATGGAAGTATTTATAGGACATGAAAAGGGATTGGAAGGGAGAGTGTAGCTTAGGTGAAGACTCTAGAGGAAAGGATTCAAGGAGTCAGTTAGTGTTGGTGTTGGTTGTAGGGATGCAGGAACATGTAAGGGTCTCGGGTTGGGAATGTTTTTCAAGTGTATTGGTATTGGACATGGGTCAACAATTGTAGGAAACTAGGAGGTAGCAGGAATAGGTGGAGTTTCTGACTTAGTTCCAAGAAGAAAAAGCTGGGTGGAAGGAAAGTCTCATTCTTTGAACTATTGCACATGGCGAGAGATATACTTATGGCCTAAAGTACTTAAGGACCTATAAGAGGAACTATTAACATATTTTAAAGTTTAAGATGCAACCATGAGTTTTTTAAAAAAGTGGAACCAACAACTATGACAGGAAGTTTGTTACTATTTTGCACACTAATAGAACGCATACTTGAGGATTCCTCTAAGATGTTCAGTCTTCCAAGGGCTGGAAGTGACATGATGAGTGGCACTACTGTCTAAATATTAGGTTGTGTCCTGTAGTGTTTCAGGGTATGCCATAAAAGCGATTGAAGGAGGAGAAGAGTTATTTTTGTGGGTGCCTATATTGACAGGTTAAGTGGCTCTTTCCTAACAGTCATACCTTTGAAACAACGAGTAGCCACATGACCAATATTTCAACAAATTTGGCAAGTTGGGCAGCAACTTAGAAGATTTTGATATGAAGAGTATTAACAACCACATCCATGCTATTTCCCCCTTTTGCCCTAGTTGGCTTGAGAGTTATACTCGTTCTTTTGATTTAATTAATGAGGCAAGAAGTTGGAACAATTATGCTCGAAGAAGACGAAGTTACTGAGCCGGTAGCTTGGTTGATCGAAGTGATTCCTTTAAGGTTGTGAACATTTTTTTATCATTGCGCATAAAAAGTTAAATCAATTTAAATGCCTCGCCAATGGGTAGCTTCGTAGGATGCATACAATGAGGTTGTATTCCTTGTTGAGGCATATGAAAATGTAGGAGTTAAGACATCTTTCTTCAATAAGGAAGCTAATGAGTTGTAAGTTATCATAGTACTTCTTCATCAAGGTAAGATATTCATCCATCTTCAAGTTTCCTTTCCGCGTTTGCTACAACATTTGCCTATTGAGATCCCTAGCGTGCTGCATAGAAAGAGGGGATTTTAATCCAGAGGGGTTAGGTTGGGTCATATACAAAAACTTAATTTGCCACATCAAGAGTCATGATATTGTAGAGTCGTCCAAAGATTAGTTCATCGGCACATTCCTAGGCATCATGTTTATGATTTGCCATGAGCAAGCCATTTGTGGGCATGAAGTTCTCACATCGAGGTGTAGTTCTAATAAGTGGCTTCGAAGAAATGGAAGGACAATACTATTCAGCATGAGGAAGTTCTTTCGTTCAAGCTTGATTGTTGTAGCCTTATTTATCAGATTAGTCGAGGATAGGCTTCCCTTCAAAATATTCTTATATCGAACAAGATAGTCTTTTTGCAGGTTTTGCTCTATGATGAACTCGTTCAACAACATTTCCACAACAATCTCTTGGGTTTTGCTAGAATTCTTATCCTGAACTTTCTTGCTCTTCGATGTAGCAGAGTCAATTATGTAAGAATGCTCAGATACTAAAATGTGTTTGAAAATTTCACAACGAGAAGCTTAAGATGTCTTTGTCTACATTGACTACTGTTGAGCACAACTCTTTTGTGGGAAACACCAACACTTTTATTGTGATCACTTAAGAAGAGATTACAAGACAAGTGTTTAGGACTCACACTACAAAATCACTCTAAGACTTTTTGAAGACACTTTGTAGTACTTTACAACACTTGCTTTTTCTTGGATACAAAATATGGTGGGGTAGAGGAGTATTTATAGTGTGGGCTAGACAATGTGGACCACACATTTTTCTAGAGTGTTCCTAAAAATATCTAGATATTTATGACTTTCTAGGACATTATTTAAATGTCAACATAACTCTAAAATTCTAAACACTTGTACAACTTATCAAGAAACTTCTAGAATATTGGGCTTCTACTCTTATTGGGCTAATTAATATTCTTCATGATGATTGGTCTTTTATAATTATTGGGCTAAACTCAATGGACTAGTGATGACTTTTTACACTCTCCCTCAGCACTATCTCCCATTCGTCGTACCATGTTAAGCTGATAGCGAAAGCCCTCACATTTGCCAGTATTCCCTTTTATGAACAAGTCTGCCATTTGGTCATCTATCTTGATTTGTTGCATCTCAATTTGTTCTTTCAGAACTTTCTCTCTAATAAAATGACAGCGCAACTCTACATGCTTTGTTCTACCATGAAACACTGGATTCAGATTCTCTGCTAAACGAATTGTTGATTGGCTGTCGCAATGAAGTGGTACTGTATAGTCAACTTTCTGGTGCAGATCTTCCATTAAGAGTATCAACCATGCCCTTTCTTGAGCTGCTACAACTGCTGCTCTATACTCCGCTTCTGTAGTTGACAATGATACTTTTGGTTGTCTTTTGCTACACCAAGAAATTATTCCCAAACCAAGCTTGACACATACCCACTGGTTGATCTTCGAGTATCATGGTCTTCTGTGTAGTCAACATCATAGTATCCATCTAGTTTGCAGTTTTCACCTCTTTTGTATAAAAGACCATAGTCGATTGTACCTTTGACATATCTTAGGATCCATCGAGTCGTATCCAAATGAGGCTTCTTTTGACTTTGGATGTACCGACTCATGACTCCAACTTCATAAGAAATGTCAAGTCAAGTTTAAGTTATCGATACATTGTTCCATTGTCCAACTCTTTGCCTTCATGTGCACAAATCTTAGCATTTGGCTCTATCAGCGTTGAGAATGGCTTGCATTCCATCATGCCAAACTTTTGAAATATATCTCTCGTGTATTTTTGTTAGCAGATAAATAATCCTTCCTTTGTTCGATCAACTTCTAGGCCCAAAAAGTGTTTAAGTTATCCAAGCTCTATCATATGGAAGCACACTGATAAATTTTCTCTTATTTGATGAATTTCTCTTTCGTCGTCTCTGGTGATGATCAGGTTGTCCACATAGACCAACACAATTGACAATTTTTCTCCTCTTCTTTTGATGAACAAGCTTGAATCTGCACATGCAACTGAATACCTGCTTCGAGTAAGAAACTGCAATCTTACCATACCAAGCTCTAGGTGCTTATTTTAATCCATAAAGAGCTTTTCTTAGCTTACAAACATGATTAGGATTGGCTTCATTATCAAATCCTATTGGTTGGTTCATATAGATATCTCGATCCAATTCTCCCTCCAATAAAGCATTTTTCACATCCATTTGCCACAGCTTCCATTCTTTACTTGCCATAAGTGCTAGGATGACTCGTACAGTAGAAATTTTTGCTACTGGACTAAATGTTTCATCATAGTCTAGTCCATATTGTTGAGAGAACCACCCTCGAGCTACAAGGCGAGCCTTTTATCTTTCAATTGATCCATTCGAACGTTGCTTTATTTTGTAAACCCACTTGTAGGAAATGGGTTTGACGTCTCTTGGTCTTGGCACCAGCTCCCATGTTTGATTTTGCTCCAAAGCTATAATTTCTTCCACTATCGCCTCTTGCCAAGCTGAGTTTTCTCATGTTTCTTCATACGTCTTGGTTCTTTAACGCCATCTTCTATAATAGCTGCATTCGCATATTTAAGATTTGGCCTTTGGATTCTTTCTGACAGTCTAAGTTGAGGAAATTACATTTCTTTTTCATCGGGTTCGCTTGATTGAGTTGGGGCTTGATCACCAACATCAGTGTCGCTTGGATCTTTAGGCACATCATCACTTGACCATATGTGTGCAGTTTGCTCTCTCATTTTTCGTTGAAGAATTTCTTCAATGTTATTTGAGTCTGGTAAGACTTTCTTCTCCGAAGACCACCAAAAAGATGCTTCATCAAACACTACATCTCTTGATGTATAGCATCTTCCATTTGTTAGATCACAACACTTCCATCACTTTCTTTGATTATCGTATCCAACAAATATACATCTAACTGCTTTCTTATCAAACTTGCTACGTAGATGGCTAGGCAAATATGTAGCAAACATAACCAAATACTTGAAAGTAGCTTACTGTAGGTTTCATATCCCATAGTGTCTCAAATGGTGAGATGAAACCTAACCTAGGCTAGGGAAATTTGTTAATCACATGGGCTACAGTTTGCATACCTTCGGCCCAAAATCTCCTTGGGACATTCTTTGCATGTAGCATGCTTCGAAAAATCTTTGCAAGATGTCGATTCGTTCTCTCTGCTACACCATTTTGTTGTGGTGTGTTGGCACATGTAAACTGATGGTGTATCCTTGTAACGGCCCAGTTTTCCATTCCAGTTCTCTAGGTATGTTCTGTTGTATTTTCAATTGTTTGGTTGGGCTGTTAGGGCAATTTGGGCCTCTAGGGGCATTTTGGTAATTTTGCCTTCAGGGGTAGTCTCGTAATTAACCACGGTTTCTAGGCCATTCGGGTAATTTTACTTCGGTTCTAGGTTTCCAGGGTTGGTGTTGCTGTTGGAGAAGTTTGGAGCCTTTATTGTTTAAATGAGAAAAAGAAAGAAAAATGCGACTTCGCTAGGGCTCGAAGTCTATTGGTTAGAGTTTGGAGGGTTTGTTTAAAAGAAGAGAAAATAAGAGAAAAAGGTGTCCACGCTGGGACTCGAAGACGGGTAGCCAGGGACACGTGTCACAACCTCATTATTTTCCCCTCTTTTGGCCGAGACCTAGAGCTAGCCGCAAACCCTTTTATGAATTGAATCTCTCGGATCCTCTCTTCTTCTCCCTCTTCTTCTTGCCGATCACCATAGCCAAGCTCCATCTCCATCATCGATCTTTTTCCTTGCTCAAGCTTGTGTTTTGTCGGATCTTCGTAGCAAGCCCTTATTTTCTTAAGCCGAGAACAAACCCTACTTATCTCCCTCTCCATTGGCCGAGACATCCAAGCCATTGTCCTCTTCTTGCCGCAATTCCTAACCTTGCTGAGAGGTCTCCTCCTTCTCATCTCTATTGCCGAAATCCCTTTTAGCAACATCTTCTTGTTCTTGATTGACGTAGCCGATTGTTCTTGTTCTTAATTGACCTAGCCGATTGTTCTTGTTCTTGTTTGACCTAGCCGAGAACCCTTGTTCTTGCTTGCCTTACTGAGAGGAGCTTACCAAGAACCAGCTTTGCCGCAAAACCAAACCCTAGCCAAGAAGCATTGACACTATTACAGCTGAGGAACTTCCAACCTTGCCGCAATCCAACCTAGTCGAGAGCACTTCTTGCATCAAATCAAGCCTAGCCGCAAGTACCCTAGCAACCTTGTTGTGGCAAGTTCTCCCTAGCCGAGCCAAGCAGCTGTCGAGACACTTTCCCTAGAGCCTTGCCGAGCCTTGTGTTGGCTTTGGGTAACTTTTTCGAGATCGTTATTCTTGTAGCTTAGCCATTTAGTTAGCTGTGTAAGTAACCTATGCTTGGTACTTATTTGTTAGGGTTAGCTATCTGTTGATTCTGCAGCTCAAAGAGCACTTTATACTTGTGTGTTTTTCTGCATATTTCCAGGTAAGGATTTCTTACCGGGGTTGTGTGGACCTTGGGAAATATTCATTGATTGCATTCCTGTTTACTTGTTTTACTGTTACTTGCATGTTTAGTGGATAGAAATTTCTATGCTGATATGTTCTGCTAGCATGTTTGACGCTTATTTTCACATGTTAGTGCCATGCCATGTTTGCTCTTCCAGCATGCTTGGTTTCCTGTTTTAAGCTCGTAGTACCATGCTAGGGTTATTTGTTGTGAAGCATTTTTGTTGTTAAGAAACAGGGTTGTGTAATCTTAGATAGAACTGTTAGGTTGACATCATCCAGAGGCTAAGAGTGGACCAACGTATGTGTCCCCACCGGTCGGGCTGTGAAGATAGATTCCTTACCCCCGACAGTCGGGTGTGGAGTAACTACCATACCGGCATAAGCCTAGTCTGTAGACTGCTAGAGTGGAACCCTGCCAACGGTGTAAGCCTGCCTTGGCCGATTCTGAGCTTCAGGTGTCAGTGGTATTCAGGCTACTACAGTCGAGTGCCGAGGGTCTCGCACTACTGTAGATCAGTGACACCGCTTCCGAGTCTTTAGGCATGCGTACCTGGACTAGCGTAGTATGTCCTTAAGCCCCTACATTTACGCAGTTTGCAGCAGCATGCGGTGTGCGAGCACACGCATTAGGAGCCGGGCAGAGAGCTCCCTCTGGCTAATGTTCGTGAGTACACCATTTCCTTTCCGAGTCTAGAGCCGGACTTTGGGTACTCTCCCGAATGTCCTAGGACCAGTTTAGAGAGCTGGTCAGAACCAGCTGTTGAGCGGTCACTTAGCCGAGGGTATGAGACCTTCGAGGATATCTTTTGGGATCAGCTTTTGAGTCGATCAATTGGCCAAGGGTAAGAGACCTTCGAGGATATCTGTTGGGATCAGTTATTGAGCTGATCATTAGGCCGGAAGAAGGAGACTTCCGATGATTCAGGAGTTGTATTGACAACTCATTTCAGAGATTCTGTGTTGGTAACTGTTTGCATGTTTACTTGGATGCTAGATGATGCGTTGTTTCGTACTGTACCCCGGTTGGGGATTCTTACTGAGTGCCTTTGTACTCACCCTTATTTTCTTTGGTTTTTCCACCAGGTAACTTAGGACAGCACCAGGACGGCTAGAGGAGAAGCTGTATGATCATGGGAGCTACCGGTACTCTGTTTTATGTTTATGTTATTGATTTGATTCAGCATGTAGTCGGACACGGAGGCCGTAGGATTTGCATATGGAACCTGATGGTGTTATTTGAATGTTTTGTATTTTGATTATTTCAAATTATAGTCTGGCCAAGGTTGTTTTTAATGTTGAACAGAGAGTATTTTTAAATATTTATAAACAGGTTCCTTGGAATTTCAAATGGATGTTTTATACAAACTATATTGCTAGATGATTTTTATTATCTTTTATGCATGAATGCTGAGTAAAGACCAGGTTTAGGACCATTTTTAGGTTGGGTCCTTACAATCCTACTCTTCTGCAGAAATCGATCGAACTCATCAGACGTGTATTCTCCTCTATTATCTGAGCGTAGGTAAAAAATCTTCATTCCTATTTCTCCTTCTACCGTTGTCTTGAATTTTTGAAAATTTAAAAATGTGTCAGACTTTTCTTTCATGAAGAAAATCTACACATAACTTAAGTAATCGTCAATGAAAGTTACCATGTACCACATTCTTCTGATTGATGTTTGCTTGACTGGACCGAACACATCAGAGTGAATTAACTCTAATGGTATCTTTGCTCTTAACTTTGACTCTTTGTATGGTAATTGATGAGCTTTACCATACTGACATTCAGCGCAAACAGTATCTGTCTTGACTTCAAGTTGAGGAAAGCCTTTGAGTAAAGATTTCTCCATAATCACTTTCAACTTGTGGTAGCCAATATGTCCCAACCTTGCATGCCATAAATCTGATGTCTTATTCTTTCAAGTCTTATTGACATAGGCAGACTCTGCAGAGATCATATTAACAGACTCCACTCTCCGTCCTTTCATAGTTAGATTTCCCAATATCTTTACGTCTTCATAGACCTTCACATCTTCTAGCCCAAATAAGACGTAGTTTCCTAATGTTGTTAGTTGTGACACTGACAACAAATTCTTCTTTATACCGAGCACATGATAGACATTGTGTACTAACACCTTGTCAGATTTATTACTAGGCACAATCTTCGTGTTGCATATCTAAGCAATCGACAACTGTGTGTTGCTAGTTGTACGCACCACACGACTTCCTTTATACTCTTTCTTGTCTCGAAGTTTGCTCTAATCACTAGTCATGTGGTTTGAGCATCCTTAATCAATGATCCAGCCATTCTTATAATCAATGTGCTCTCCCACCATTGTCATGAGTGCTTGCTCATCTTCTTCAAAAGCACATAGTGCTTCAACACCCCATTCATCCTCTATTTCCTTTTTGGAAGTTGGCGTGTTGCTTTCAACGGACTTTTTCTTCGACCAACAGTCCTTAGACATGTGGCCATTTTTTCGCAATTATAGTAATTTCCTTCGAACCTCTTTCCTTGAGAACTCTTATTTTCGTTCTTATGAGCTCTCCAAGGTTGTGTGGTTCCTTGACGACTTTTCCTACATTTTGACCCTGGGATGGTTGCTTAAATTTACTCCAGCTTTTGCTTGTGTAGAGTGCTTCTTCTTCACTCTTTTTCATGATGCCTCTCATTTGCATAGCCATGGCTTCTTGACTGGCTAGCAAATTTTCGAACTCTACAAGTGATGGTTAAGTAGGCCATCCTTGTACAGCAATGACGAAGCTTCTATACTCTAGTTACAATCCGTGGATGATGATCCTCTTCATCCGAGCTTCTACTATGACAGACTTTGGATCTAGTTCAGTAATCTCCCGATAGATCGACTTGACCTTGTGGAAGTACTAAGCAATCGTTATGTCACGTTGTGAGATTGATAATAGCTCACTCTCAAGAAGTTGTAGTCTCGTATCATTCTTCTTTGAGAAGAGCATCGCAAACGTGTCCCATACTTCTTTCGGGGTTTTGTTGTCTCGAATGTGCTCTAGCATCTCTTTTCCTACGGTGGTCTTTAAGGAAAATGATAACTCTCAATTAGAGAGTTATTTAGTCCTTTTTTAGGGTGTGTTTATTGAAGAAATCATGCATTATTATCACACTTTGATGCATAGAACA